>PVIR01006792.1:0-63809 GCA_004026965.1 Petromus typicus
GTGGTTTCACCTGCTCCATAGATATTTGTGGATGTGCATATACACACAGGTCATATACTCATGTAGTTATTGCTCTGTCACTTGAGAGTGCCTCAAAAAAACCCAATGACATACACAAAATAAGAGTTCCCTTCTTTTAAAAATCTGAATTATCCACCATGTTTTATGGAAATTTTAACCTTAGAAATAGGAAACTAGTTTAGAGTTGGTGTTAAAATTAATTACATAGGTGTTTTGCTTGTTTGGTACCTCATAATTAACTTATTTGCACATGCTTAACCTTATAAAAGTCTATAAAACATGAACTTGAGCTTTGAAATTTAAGTGATAAAAATATCTATGAATAAATATAAGAAAGTTTGTTTAGGAAAATCTGGCTTTGGAATACGATCAAGGAAAATTCAAAATGTAATTTTAGATGTTGCTTTCCGCAAGCCTGTGAATTCTTTCTATCTTGAAGAATTTCTTTCTCCTTAGGCTAGAACAAGAGCTTTTCCTACCGCTTGACTTTCTCCATCTGGACTCTTGGCTCACATCCGTGCTTCCTCCACCTCCAGGGCTCCTCACGTCCACAGTCCGCACCTCCCTCCAGGGAAAGGGAGGCTCCTCTGTTGCTTCCTCCTTCTCTTTTTCCTCCATACGATTTTCTTGGAACTTCTTGGACATTAACATCTTGCAGTTTTGAAAAAAAAAATTGTAATGAATGAAAACTTTATTTATACTTACTATTTAAAGCTGGTTGAAAATTTAAATTCCTTGCTGCTATAATCTCATCTGATCCTTACAGTAATCCTCTGATGTAGAGATGTCATGATCCCATTTTAAGTTTTTCTTTCAGTGTTTAGTTTTTGTTAATATTTGTATTACCCAATGATTACATTCCTTGTGGGGGCTGCTACGTGAACATTACCTAATCTTAATTCTTTTTTATCATGCCCTTTCACTACCTTCCCTCTCCTCTCCTTTCATCTTCTTGACTGCTTTCCCACTGGGATAAAATCTACATCCCTACTTCCTATTATCAATCTTTTTTATTTTGCTCTTTATTTAGGTTTCTCATATCTAGAAAAATCATGTGATGTTTAAGCTTGTGTGTCTAAGTTATTTCACTTAACATAGTTTTAAGGTACATTTATTTTCTTGTAGTTGACTTAAGTTTGTATGTCTTTATGGCAGAATAAAATGTATTCCACTATGTCTAAATATCATATTCTCTTTCCTCAGTCATCAGTTGATGGACGTATGGGCCACTTTGAAAATTTAACTATTGTGAATTGTGCAGCTATCACAGGAGTATCTGTGTATCACTGTAATATGATACCTTAACTCTGAGGAGATACCTAGAAAGGTAATACTAGGCCAAACGGAATTCTTTTTCAGTTTTTTTAAGGAACCTCTATCCTGCTTTCCATAGTGGTTGTACTAGTTTACATTCCCACCAGCAATGTAGAAAGGTTCCTTTTTCCCTGCAGCCTTGCCAGCATTTGCTAGTTGTTGATTTCTTGATGATAGCCATTCTTTCTGGAGTGAGATAGAATCTCAGTGTTTTTTAAATTTACATTTCTCTAGTGACCAGCGATGCTGAACGTTTTTTTCATGTGCTTATTGGCCAATTGTACTTCTTCTGAGAAATGTCTATTCATTTCATTTGCCCATTTTTTTGATTGGTGTTTTTGAAGGGTCTAAAATTTTTAAACTTCTTTATATATTCTATTTATTAATCCTCTGTCTGAGGGATAGCTGTCAAAAAAGTTTTTTTCCATTCTGTAGGTTGTCTCTTTGCTCTCTATTTTATTTGATAAATGATGTCTTAATTTTTAATTTCTTATGATTCCATTTGTTGGTGTTTGGTACTATTTCTTATGCCATAGAGGTTCTATTCAGAAAGTCGGCCTATGCCTCGGTCCTCAAGAGTCTTACCTATTATATCATCCAGCAGATCAACTGTTTCTGCTTTAACATTCAGTGATCCATTTTGATTTTAGTTTAGTTCGTGATGAGATATATGGATTTATATTCAATCTTATTAATATAGATAGCGCATTTTCCCAGGACCCTTTAAAGAGGCCGTCTTTCCAGCAGTGTATATTTTTGGTCCCTTTGTCAAAGATTAAGTAACTGAATGTGCCTGGCATTGTCTCTGCATCCTCTGTTTTGTTCATAATCTCCTTTATATGGGAAAACTGGCTCAGAAAGAGAAGTGACTTAGCAAGAACTTTGAAGTCAATAAAAGACAGAGTTGTTCTATATTAGTCTCAAAACATAAGATTAAAAAAAGTGTATCAGTGAAGGTTCTCTACAAGAGCAGCACCAATAGAATATGTATATATATATATATATATATATATATATATATATATATATAATTATGAACAGGATTTATTAGGTAGGCTTATGAGATTAGAGGTGGAAGAGCCCACAATGGCTGACCACACCCTGGCCAGCCAGAGCTTTCAGTAACCATCAGAAGTTGAAGACCTAGAAGCTCGCTCTGAAGTCATGGGTGCACTGAAAGATTGAAGAAACCGGAGGCCACGGTCTGAAGGCAGCTGCACAAAGCCTGGAGCTTTCTCAGGATGGAAGTACTTCCTCCTTCTTTCCTTTTACATTCTGTCTGCATCCAGGATTGAACTCCCTCCTGACTTTGCTGGCCACGTGGCGGACACCCGAGATCATAGACACTAATCTTGTAAGCAACTCTTACTCTTGATGTATCACAATTAGAATGTTATCATTAATTAGCCTCATATCACAAATGGCATGTGGCTCCTTAAAAATATGACTAAGACACAGTTCTTGGCCTCAAGGAATTTGGGGTTCCATCGTGGGTTAAAAAACCCACAGATACTATAACTCCAATCTAGATATCAATATTTCTTTGAGCAGATTTGACTTTATCAAAGTTGAAAGGTGGGTGACGTGTCAGTTGTATAGAGTGAGTGCAGAGGAGTTTTTTGTGTGAGTTTCCCAGAAAGCTGAGACTTCAAAGTAGCAGTATCTTCTCTGGATGACTGTACCTCATGGAGGTGATTTCCTAAGTAACAGATTTTCTACTTAAAAGATGCATATAATAAGATAAAGACGTTTTCTGTGAATGTTTGCACTCTTGCACACTAAGGGTTGTAGGATATCTCCTGACTACGTGGCCTGGGAGATATACTTTGAATTCTTCCAGGTGGAATTGAAGTCAGCCAGTTGAACAAAGCAGAGGAATTCATCCGTTGAATATGAATGAAATGTAAATGACTCCTTGAGTTAATTTACATGCAGTTATATCGAGAAGATGAATAAAACCACTTTAATTACTATAGAAAACAATGAAGACAAATGACCGATATTCAGGAGAAAGTCTGTGGAAAGAGAGAAAATGAGTTGACCTAAAAATAAAGTGGGTTGTACAAACAATATTTTTGACTTCAGTTTACATATTCAGTCTGCATGGCTGGTGAGTGGAAATCTTTTCATCCTTTAAAAAGATTGATATACAGAAAAGGAATTGAGAATATTGAGAAATATCTTAATATTAGATACATGTGTTTTTACATGTATTGGTTGAGAAGTTCTGGTTTTATTGTCAGAATAACTTCTGTATTTACAATCAGCTGATAAGTAATTGGTCAACAAGGACTATGCTTTTGGGAAATTAGATGAAGATGTATATAGCTGGCATCTGTACTAATAAAAATACTTTTAAAAAAATTACATTATTTTGTTTCTCTCTGTCTCTGCACTATCCTGAATTTCTTTTGCTCTATCACCGTGGTCAAAAGAGGAGCAGGCTGCTAACTTGTTGACGAGGGTTATCTATCTCTTAATTTAGTAGGGCTCTAAAACTTAACTGGTCAGAGAATGGCCTGTGGTGGGGGTGGTACTCCTTGTGCCTGCTGTGTGCATTCCTGGACCACCCTCAGAGGTCCTTATTCCACAGATTCCTGGACCACCCTCAGAGGTCCTTATTCCACAGACCTCCGGTAGGAATCTTGTCATTTGCATTTTAATGAACATCCTCCAACACACACACACACACACACACACACACACACACACACACACACACACACACTCACTCACTCACTCATTGATGACCTCTGAGAAATTCTGTCCTGGACTCTTGTCTCTGTCCTTGGAGCCTCCTGATCACTTTGTCACATATCTGAGCAACTTAATGAAACAGGTTAGAGGCCCTGCATGGACTGCATTTCTCTTCTTTTGTTTTTAATTCAGTGAAAAACATCTCTCTTTCTTATTACACCAAATATAGTAAATACAGCATTCTTAGGCCGTTAGTGAAATAAAGAGCTACAAAATCACCAATCCAGATTTAGGTCTTTAGTATTTCTGTTTCAGAAATGTTGCATGTCAGGGAATGCTTCGAAGGAGAGTTGAAGAAACTTAACAATATCCTGAGCCAACATTTTTATTTCAATTCAGTGATTACCTGTACTAACCAGTGTCTGTCTTGGAAGGAGCTGGGGGTCTGTGGACCTTTTCAAAATCCTAGTACTATCAATAATCTCAGGGCACAATAGATTTTCTTTAGCCATGGCTGGTGTTCTCTTTACACATATAGATAATTGTGATAAGTGAAATATACATAAATTTAAAATACAATGATGCCTCCCTTTCTGAACATAATTTGTTTTATCTTTGGGGAAGATGCTGCCTTTGTGTTTGTGTGGGGAAGACGGCTGTTGTCATGTATGCCACCTGATGTGGAGTTTGTAAACAGCAGCAAAATTTTGGCACTTTCGTTTGGGAGCCAAATTGCATGGAAACAGTAGTTTTCATGGTTTTGCTGACTGAGGTATTGCTGTTCTTTCTAAGAGTTTTTGTAGTGTTTTGGCCAAGGTAGGTATTTGTCATAAGCATATGCTATAAATACTACATCTGTCATGTTAAAGCTGTGACTGACTTGTGTGAATTATTCATTAACTCAACAAACACCTACACATTTCAGCATGATACCATGCTCTAAACCTGAAACTGAACATGGAAATCACAAGGTCCTGGATATTTTCTTATTAAAAATCCACATGGATTGAGATTTTCTTACCTGATGTAAGAATTGGAAGTAATTTACCCTTGCAAAGGTGCATGCAGCTGAATATGGAGAAAATGTGTATAATTATTCCTCAAATTAAAGGCCACAAAGTAGAAACTTTGTTCAAATTTCTTTTCGTGTAGTTGTGATATATTCAGCTAGGGCACTTGTATTTTGGATTATGTGGCAATATAAAATCACAGTAGTGATGTATGTAATTCTGATCTTGACTTGAATTTGAACTTAAATGACCTCTCCCCTCTGTTCTTTCTCTGCCCCTCATGCACCGCTACCTACTTAGATAGGATTAGCTACCACTGAGCAGACTGTGCAGCCATTTTTATACAGCATGGCACCCTAGTGCCAACTCTTTGGGAAATAATTGAAGGAAAGAGATGAATATTAATTAAGACCCACATTATCATGTTCTAAATCTGCATAATCCGATGCATCCTCATATTGTTTCCAGTGTCCTTTAGTTATTTTGGGCATTACTGGACTGTATAAAATGTAACAAAGCTCAATATTTCTTTTCCTCTTACTGAAAGACTTACCAGAGTCTCCTGTGAGACTTAGATAATTATTTCCTTTGCAGACTTCAGCTGCAAGCTTGTTCTTTTTGGGGGCATGCGTATTTGTGTGCTGCAGACTTGGAGAAGTAAGTGCCTGATTTATGGGAAGGCAGGACTAGGCCGCACTGAATGCTAATCACGGGAAGGGGGGCGCTGGGCAAGAATTGTTGGTTCACAGCAAATTAGTCACTGGATCTATTGAGATGGACCGAGAGTTTGGGTTGGAACTATAAAGACGCCAGAATCATTACTGACAGCAAAACTTAGTGGCAATTCGGGAAAACATCCCTGTTATACTAAACAGTCGCCAGACACTCTGTATGAATCTAACAAGATGAATCCAGGTCCACATAGACGTGTCTGGCCACTTTAGGATGAAAAGGACTTGGGAGACTGATGGATGAGTGAATTACCAGAGCCGTTTTGGCTCTCAGATCCAAAAAGCTGCCTTAGCTGCCGACGGTGGAAAGAATGGTTTGCTGTGAAAGGAGCCCTTCGCAGAGCCCCCTGGCCTTCTTGTGCTTGCAAACCGAGCTTTCTGACTGTCCACACACATAAACCTCAGCCTTTATCTCATACCACACAGGGTGGCTTTTCCGAGAAATGATACTCTAGCGCAAAACCAGCGCCTGTGTTGGAGGCTTTTCTCAATCACAGACGGCTTCCCCCTAGTTACCTTCCTTCTTCATTTCCATTTCCAGCAACGACAAGAGGGGAGTTAATGATTCATTTGCTCCCCATGACCTTTCAAATAACTGGACCGCGATGTATCCGTGAGGCTCTTAGCTTCCCCCGCGCTCCCCCTTTGACGCCTCTGGTTCGGCTTTAATATTTACAGCCTCCTCGCCAGTCTACATGTCTGAACGCCTGAAGGAAGCAAAACATCTCTTGCCTCTCCCTCCCCATGTTTGGGAGCTCTTTCATGCGGCCTCATTCCTCCCTTTGACATCACTCGGGAGACTCGCCTCCTGGCTGGGCACGAATTCCTCCCGAGTCTTCCTCTCCCTTCATCTGTGCACTTAACCAGAACAGAAAGATGGACTCGGACTCGGACTCACCTTTTAACTACTCCTGGCCTTCCTTCCCCAAAATGAAGATTCGGAGAAGGGCGTCCAAACAAGGTAGATCACACTCTCTTTTGTTTCCTTCAGGGCCGAACCGGACATCTTCATATTTCTACTTTGCTTTTTCTCACTTGAGTGCCAACCTGTTTTCAGAGGAAGTTCATGTTTGTACATGTCTTTATGAAACTCTTGCTATAGAATTACTTTACACAGAGACTCCAGGGATAAACCTGCTTGTTCTGCCTGGGCTCCTTTCAATTTGAATCTACCTTTGTGTTATTATTCATGTGAAATTCTCTTTGTGAAACCTGAATGTTTAGCAGAAGGCGAATGTTTGGGATTCATTTAATCACAGTTCCCTTGAAGTTATCTTGACAACAAAAGAAGCCTGTTGATTTAAACGTGTCTAGCCTTTTGCGAGTTTGGAGAACTACTATGAGTTTGACACCACTTTCTGCTTTCCGTTTTCCTTTTCAAGTGTATGTTAATTTAAAAAGTGTACCTCAAAAAGATTATTTTATTGATTTTTGTAGAAGTTATAAGGAAGAGATTGAAAAAAATAATTTCAACAAGAATCTCTGGATCTTTCCACAGAATGCAGTCATATATTATAAAGTTCACTAAAAATAAAGACAATGTAAGAAAACTAATTTTCTGCCAAAGGAAGAAGAGCTGTTGTGGTGAACATGATTCCTAGCAGAGGGGGCTTATGTAGTTTATTCTCTCCCATCCTGCGTGGCTCTTGGACCCCAAGTGTTGTTTGTTATATAGCAGAGGAGCCCCCAGCAGCCATGCCACTGTCCTGGCCAGGCATAGCAGGTGGCAGTTGTTACCTTCTGAGGTTTAAAATGAAAGAAGGAAGATAGACAATAACCTTTCCCATCTTCTGCCTTGAGCTGGAGCTGGTGTGCTTCCATCTTTCAGACAAAGAGTAAAGGAACGTTTTTATGAACCTACAAGCAAATGAGTTGTCTCCTCGGCATTGTCTTTCAGGAGTGTAGCTGTTCTGTATTCTAGTCTACAGAGCTGAGTGACTTCCTGGGTCCTCTGTGCTCATCCTAGAGGAGGCGGGACTTTTGGAGTTGTCGACATACTCAGTTAGCTTCTAGGATCTCGGTCTCTCCTTCTAAACTAAAATGCAGGTGTTTGCTTTCTAGTCTGCCCTTCGGGTGGGATCAAAGCCAATTCTAGGAGGAGATCAGCCGCTGGTCCAGGGACAGGAAGCCTCAGCCCGGTCACCCTTCCCGAGCTACTCTGCTGAGTCCTTGAAGTGCTACCTGGGGAGCTTAATAGCTTGTATTTATCAAGCTAGTCTTTGACACCTTGTCTTAAAAATCAGTTTTTCTTATTTTGTACCTAAGAAAAAAATTCTATTTTATTGATTTTATGCATGCTATAAGAATTGAAATTTTTAACATAAAAGCCCATGTTATGTCTAGAGGACACAGATATATATATTAAAGGGTTGTAATAAATGCAAGTTTCTATTTAATCATACAATTCAATTCAATCAATTACTTGTGAAATTGTACAATTCAATCATATACTTGTGAAAATAAGTTTTTATAAAAATAGAAAGTTTAGTAAACTGTGAACAGCAGGCAAGCCTGGGTATCTTGAGAGTATGTGGAATTCTTTATGCTGTTCTTATTTTTTTCCAGTTTTTGAAATTATTGCCAAATAATAAATAAAATTTTAAAAAGCTTCTAACTAAGTTGTCAGAGAGGAGATACACAAAGTTTCCAGTGCATAAGAGTCCACAGTCGCTATGCACACTGAGAGCTCCCTGGGTCAGAAACTATCCCATAGGACGACCGCAGCACTGGATTGAGTTACACCTGGTACAGTTATGTTGGCTCCTAATCGGCCTAACTTATTTCTGTATTTATGTTGTCCAACTGACTTACTAGGCTCTTGTGTTGATGGGTGTCCTGGTGCCCTGAACACATGCAGGGTTGAGGATTCCTGATTAGGAGGCCAGCAGGAGCCTAAGTCCAGCCAAGAGGTGGGGAACTATTCCTCACACTCTCACTTCACATCCTGGAACATGGCCATTTTGTGTTACAGCAGAGAGTCCATGTAAATTAAAGCTGATTCAAGTGAAAGCAGGTACCTAGGTTATGAAAATGATTAACTTTTTGCCACTAAGAAACAGAAGACAAATCAAAGTAAGGTAGGCTGGGGGCAGAGAGTTGGAAGTTGTTAAAATGTACCACACTTCCTTGCTTTATGAAATGGTGACGACATGGTTGTGAAGACAAGGGCTGGCCATGCTGTAATGTCAGCCAGACAGAACCCCAGAACAAGAAGTCTTCAGAGCCATAAGAGCGATGGAGATGAGCTGGCCTCACTGCCTCGTTTTCTAGATGCAAACACAGGGTTCAGAGAGGTGAAATGAAAGGATTTCTCTCTATTCAAGAACCATTTCAAGAACGCTGGCCTCTGCCCTGGAAGGTGCTGTGACATGGTAACCCTGAGCGATGCTGACCTGCTGACAGGGATGAGACGCCAAACCTCCCCAAACCCCTCCCCAAATCGCATGCGTCCAGTGAGAGAAACATCAAGAGCTCCGAGTGTTCAGCCTGATGGCCAGTTTGCAAAGGACCATGTTATCTTGCCTCTTAGAACATGACACATCTTCAGAAATAAGGTGGTTTGAATTGATTCCTTGTCCGGTCTTTTCCAATTATCTCCAACATTATATTCAGGTGTAGCTTCCTGGAAAATGATGAAGGACCATTGGAGGGTTGGAATTTTTGGCTGATTAGCAAATCTCTCTCGTGTTTGGCCAGAAATACACTCTTTTGTTCTCAGTTATTTGTCTCCTATCTTAACCTTCCTTGTTAATATCCTCTTTGTTTTTGTCCCCCTCCTTTCATTGTTTTTGAAGTTCTTTGCAAGGCACCCAGACACATCCATATTATTGGTTTAAAGAGTTACATGAACATGTAAAAATATTGTTTGGTAACGAGGAAAATGAGCAAAAACTCACCAATGCGAATGTCAAGAAAATCTAGCTGGTACTTTTATTTTTTCCTGATAGTGGGGATTGAAACAGAGTCTTCATGATAAGCTAAGTCCCTAGCTATTCTTGTTTATTTATTTATTTATATTTTGAGATAGGGTCTTTCCAAGTTACCCAGGCTGGACCGAAACTTGCTATCCTCTTGCTTCAGCCTTCCAGAGTGCTGGGACCACAGGTGTGCTGTGACACCATAGTACTTTATCTTCCTGCCTTCAAAAGAAAAAAGAAAAGGAGGTGTACTTAGAATCAGTTTCTTTGGAATAACTAGTGTCTCAAGAGGAATATGATGAAGATGGTCAAAAGCAACCTGCACTAAATACACTTTCAGAGGTTCTTAGAAGTTGCCTTTTGTTATTTCATAGGTAGCCCCAGGACAGGCTGTTCCAGGAGCCCAGTGGTTAATGATTGGAGTAGGCTAGAATCTACAAACTGTTCTGCTTCAAGGACTATAGGAATGCTTGGGTTTTGTTATGTTTTTCAGTAGAAGACTCAACCAAAAACTTTAATGTTTATTAATCAAATATTTTAAAAATGTAGGGATTGAACCTCACCTAAGGCTCCCAGAATTACCATCTAATCTCTAAAATGCATACTTTAGTGTGATTTATCAGACCCTGTCTTAGTTACTTTTCTTGTTGCTGAGACAAAGTACCAAACACCTACAAGATAAGGGAGAAAGGTTTATTTAGCTCATAGTTTATGGGAGTTTCAGTGCATAATTGGCTAGCTCCAAGGCAGGCTGACATAACATACAGGGTTTGAAGAGGAAAAACGATTCATGTTAGACAGAGGTAGCAAAACAGGGACCTAATATAACTCTTTCTATCCTTTATATCTTATCCAGGCTACTAAGGGCTGGTGACACTCAGACCCTTAATCCTAATGCTCCTGATCTTAGCCTTGTATCAGGAATTGATCACACACTATAGGCATCTGTGAAAAAGCCCCATTTATGACAACATATGGCTTTGGGGGGGACATCTAAATATAAGCCATAACATTCTGCCCCTGGCACCACAAAGACTCATGCACATCTCTTTATGCAAAAGGCATTTAGTCTATCTCTAAGAGTTGCCAAAGTCCTAACAGTTTCAGAAATGCTGAAAAGGCCAAGTCCAAAGTTTCCTCTGAGATTTAAGGCAAACTCTTAGCTGGGAACTTGTGTACAAATGAAAGTTAAACACTTCCAATATTCAATAGCACTAGACAGACATTTCCATTCCAAAAGGTACATATAGAGGGATACAAAAAAGTGAGACCCAAGCAAGACCAAAATCTAGCAGGGCAGACATTAAATCCTACACTTCCACTTCCAGTATCCCTGGCAATCTGTGGCAAGTTGTGAACTCCAGAGCTTGAATAGCTCTGTCCATAAGGTACTTCAGGTGGTGATAGCTCCGATGGCTTCCTTCTTTGACTGGCTTTTCTCCCTCCTTGGGTTCTCCAGATGTCTGGGGTCTCCACTGCACCTTCAGCTTCACATTCATCACCCCACTCCCTGCCCTCTAAGGCCCCTCTGCCCAACTTCCTTAGCCTTCTTCTGAAATCTGAGTGCGAGCCTTCTTGACCCCACAACTATCACATTCTGTATGTGTCATGTGGATGATACCAAGTTCTGCTGCCACCTGGAGCAGTAGCCAGGCTTCCTTCTCTCTTGGCCAGTGGGACCAGTGAATCAAATCCTGAGCAATAACTTCCTTAGTCTACTGTCATTCTGGAATATAATGTTCTAGGACTCTCTTCTCAAAGCAAAATTTTTCATCTTTGCAACCTTGAGGCTACAAAGCCTGGAGTCCTGTTAGTTCTTGTGATGTCACCAGGCCATCTTTTCTGTTGTCTTCTGAAATGCTTGGCTTTTTCTTGCTGGTCTTTTCAATGACCAATTTCTCCTCTGTTCCATTTTTGCAGAGCACAAGTTTACTGGAGCTTCCTTTCTGGCCAAATTCATGGTGTTTTGAATCATTCTGCTGGGCTCTTTGCTCTTGATTATCAACATAAATCTGGCTAAATCCTCCAACTGTACCCACGCCACTGCCTCAACATTAGACTGTCTTGAAATTTCTTCCACAAGATTAATTAATCTGATGTCCTTAATCCCAGTCTTTTGCCAATCTCTGGATAAGAGCAAAATGCAGACAAACTTTGTGTCAGGGCATAACACACATTGTCTAGAGCCCAACAGCCAATGCGGCCCTCAGCAGAAACCTCCCAGGCATGATCTTTATGAGCAGGATTTCTGGCCTTCCGGTTGCTCTTCTGACCTTTAACCAGAATCTCCTTTCAAGTTCCCCCTAAGGCGCTTCAGCTTTTTTTACTGCAGGCATCTCCCAGCCTTTCCAAACCCTTCCCATTAGCCGCTCCCAAAGCCTCCTGAACCACATAGTAAGGTACAGTACCAAAAGACCCCATTTCCATGGTATCAAATTCTGTCTTAGTTACTTTTCTTGTTGCCGAGACAAAATACTCAACACCCTCATGTTAAGGGAGGAAAGGTTTATTTAGCTTACAGTTTGTAGAAGTTTCAGTCCCTAATTGGCTGGCTCCTTAAGGTGGGTGGCACTCATACCCTTAATTCCCGTGCACCGATACTAGCATATATCATGAATCAATCACACACTCTAGATCCAACCACCTCTGAAAAATCTCCACATATAGTCACACGCAGCTTTAGAAGGACATCTAAACACCACATGTAACACGTCCTAGGAAGTATTTTTATGTCCATCGTCTACTTTTACGACTTCTTCCACTTTCTCCTATTCCAGTTCATCTCCTAGATCTGTCTAAAGGGTGAAATATGAAGAAATATTTCCCCCTTTCTTTTATATTTTGCTGATGCAAAACCAATCTATGGTTTCCCAAAGAGGCCATACAGATCAGAATACTTGAAAGCTTTGGAAAGCTGGGAGAACACTCAATTTTCTGTAACCATGGTAAAAATAACTAATAGTGTGTGGTAAATCTATTAAATCTAGTAAGTACTCCTTACTAAGCTATCATGGGTACTTGACAAATGTGCTATCTAATTTTCAAAATAACTCTCTAGTATAGCCATTTTCTTTGCTCTATAGATGAAAGAGATTGAAGCTTAGAGAGATGTGATTTTGATTTACCTGTGTTCCCCAGGGGTTCTGATGTTGGAAATTAAACCCCTATTGGAGATGTCAGATGGTGCTGGGTCTTTAAGAGGCAGAAGTTAGTTGGAAATCATCACGTCTTTGGAGATACTGCCCTTGGGGAGGACTAAGGTATTTCCGTGGAACTCTGGTTCGTTCTCAAGAGACGGTTATTATGAAAGAGAAAGACTGGCCTCTGTCTGCTGTCTGGCTTCCCTCTTTTTTTTTGAGACAGGGTCTCGCTTTGTGGTTCAGGCTGGCCCTGAGCTCAGCCTCAAACTCACATCACAGCGATCCTCCTGCCTCTGCCTCCCGAGTGCTGGGATTACAGGCGTGAGCCACCACGCCCGGCACTGTGGTATGTGGTACTGATTACTGCTGGGCGTGAGTCTCCACACCCAATATTGTATGTGATTACTGGGGGATCGAACCTGGCCCCTTGTGCTTATAAAACAGGCGTCAGAACCACTGAGCTAACTCCCTGGCCCTGTCTGGCTTCCCTCTTCGTAAAGTTTCTCCTTCTCACACACATGCCATCATCTCTTTGGTGTGGTGCTGCTAGAGCCTGCACCATACCCGAGCCTATGCCATGCTGTTTGGACCTCGAGCCTCCAAAACTGTGAGTTAAATAAATCTTTTCTTTCTACATTACTTATTTTTAGAATTTTTTGTGATAGCAAAAGAAAATGGGCTAACTCAGAATGTTTTATTTTCAAAGCCATACCTGGAACAGAATAAAGGAGAATGAATGAAAGAGTGACATGGGGATAAACTGTTTCCCACATGTATAATTTTGTAAAAAGACCTGCATGTTTGATGGTTTTTTCATCGTCATTTATTAGCTGGGAACTCTGATCAAACAAGAGATATTAGTTTCCAATGTCATATCCAGTAGGTAGCAGAATCAGGCTTAGAAGTAGGACATAGCACTTGAGAGGTCTTGTTCTTCTCTGTATGCTTCACCACTTCTTCCGGAGGTAAATAAACTTCCATGAGTTGCCACCTTGGGGTCAAAAGGTACTGCTGTGTCTCATCCCAGACTCTCCCTTTCTTTTGTGAATTTTTGAATGAGGAGAGAGGTGGCAGAGGAAAACCCTGGAAAGCAAGATGAGCAGGCTGTTTGAAGGCTCTGCTGCCTCCTCTCTCTATAGATGTGATGCTTTCACACATCATTGATTTGGGACTGGAAACAGCTGGCAGGTGCTTAAAAATGGAACCAGTTGAGAAAAGGACAGGATCTGGATGCTTCTGGCGGGTCCTGGAAATTCCACAGTTTTGTTCCACACAGAGAAGATGGACTTAGAAAGCTTGAGTGTGCTGGGATGGAGGGACCAACAGTGCTGGCTTTTCTTATGAGACAGGGTGTGTCCATGTCATTCAGGTTGTTTTCTAATTCCTAGGGGCTAAAGCCACCCTCTTGCCTCAGCTTCCTGAGTGCCTGGACTATGGATGTGTTCCATCATGTCTGTCTTATTTTGGCTTCTTAAAAATAAAGTTTATTTAATGTCTGGAGGGTAGGTTTCCTAATTTGAAAAATAACGTTTGACCCAGTATTTAGTGGTATGATGATCATTTCAGAAATTTTAAGAATAATTTTTAAAGATGAATTACAATTTTCTCATGGGCTTACTTGTTCTTTTGCTCTTTCCTCCCTTTCATGAAGATCACTGAAAATACACATACATACAGATGCAGGTGTACAGGCATGCATGTGTGTATTCAACTCAGAAATTCCCTAGAGGACACCTGATGCTATAGGAGGAATAAATCAAGAGAGAAATTTTTATTTAAGGAAGGGAGACATTTTCCTAAATATGAAGATTTCTTTGGCTCTTGGTGAAAATAATGTTCAAGCTCATGCAGAATAGTTTCATTCCAAACTGTGCCTAGAGGGCCTTCTTTGTCATCAGAGACCCATTTCAAGACCTTTGCTAGATAATATGGCTGCATACCTCATATGGCTCCCTTTAGTTAAGCAGATACTTGGCCAGATATTTGAAAGTGATTTTCTCCCTTATTTCTGGATAACTGGAACTCTTGGTCAACACATCTCTCTCCCTTAATCTCTGTGGGAGGGCAAGAGACAAAATTAGAATTTATCATCCCCATGTCCAGAGGACTCTACCCCACTGGTTCTGGTTTAGGGAAGGACCCATGGTTGTCTTCTTAGATACACTAATTAAAAATGATAGAAAGCAACTAAGTCCCTTAGGAAAGACTAGGACAAGTCACTGTTGAGTTCTGAGGTAAAGAGGACCATTCAAGATGGAAGACATCATGAAGGGGAAGTCACTGTGGTGGAAAGGCAGGGTGGTCCCTCTGAGCAAATGAGTGGAGTCAGGCATGCTTGGAGGGTATCAGAGTGATGAACAATGGCCTCCTGATTCATGGCATATGGAATTGTGGTGAGAGGCCAAATATTTGCCTTAATCTGGAAGATTAGTTTGATCAGCCTAGCACACTTACTTTTTTTTTTTTTAGGTTTTTTGAGACAGGGTCTCGCTTTGTAGTTCAGGCTGGCCCTGAGCTCAGCCTCAAACTCATCACAGCAATCCTCCTGCCTCTGCCTCCCGAGTGCTGGGATTACAGGCGTGAGCCACCATGCCCGGCACTGTGGTATGTGGTACTGGTTGCTGCTGGGCGTGAGTCTCCACACCCAGTATAGGTATGTGGTTACCGGGGATCGAACCCGGGTCCTTGCGCTTGCAAGACAGGCGCCGGAACCACTGAGCTAAATCCCCGGCCCTAGCACACTTACTTTTGCTGAGAAGCACATACCTTCTTTAGGGGATTGCTTGTCATTGCTCTAGCCACAGTCTTAATGTTGCCTCCATCTCATGTGACTTACAGTGGATGGGCATCCCACCCAGGGTATCTGCCTGTCACAGTGATTGGCCTAGAATGGGAGCATGACCCAAGCGTAGCCAATCAGAATCTTTCCTTAGGAGTTTTCAAGTAGAGCTTGGAGTGAACTGTCTTTCTCTTTGGGAAGCAGTGCTTGAAGGCCAGAAGTTGTTAGCCAGAAGAAACCAGTCTGCAGTTGGAAGAAATGGTGTGAAGAAGAGTGATAGGGACATCCTGGGCATCAGAACTTTGTTCTAGTTCCTGGTCCCTCTTGTTGCTAAGTTCCTACTTCTCAAGCTTTTAGTTCTATGTGCTATTCTCATGTGCTCTCATTAAACTCCTCCCCTCTTATTCTTGTTGTAGTAAATTCAGATGAACGTTTGTCTAAACTGCCATCAAAAATGTTCAACATGTCCTTCAGGATACTGTTTGAGGGGCCTTCATTCTGGTAATCTACCCTGAATTCCTGCTGTTTCCAGCATCACCTTGTACTTTGCACCTTTCTTCCTGTTGTGTCCTTTTATGAGAGCCTCTCCCATTCTGTATTTGCATCTACTAATACTTCAGACACTGAATCTCTTGGAAGGGGAGGATGGCTGACCTGCTGACATGTCTCAGACAGATCAGAAGCTGTTCACTCTTCCCTTTTCTCTTGGACAGCGAGCAGGAGTGCATATTTTTTGGCACCTACAGTTGTAGCTGCCCTGTAGGCCTGCATCGATGCCAGGAGGTCTGTCATGACCACAGTGGACTTAAATTTGAACCAGAATTGTTATCTGGACCAATCAGTAGCCTTGAATCAACAGGCTGCAGGTGGGGCTAACCAGCAGGCTGGAAGTAGACCAATTAGCAAGCTCAGATTTGAACCAGTCACAAGATTGTTGCCCCTCTTATACAGGCAGCAAATGTTCTGACACACTCATCTTTCCTGCGCTATAGCATAGGTCTTCTCTTACCTCACTGCTAGGTAAGGTGGGCAGAGTGAGTCACTTGAAAGAGAGCTATAAACACAGGGGCTTCAGAGGCTAATGACAGGGATCAGGATCTAAAACATCTGGCAGCAAACAGATCAAGAGCAGTAACTGGAGACAACAAGGGGTGTCCACAGCAGCAACAACCAGCAGCCACTGGGAATGGAGATCAGCAGAGACCGGTGGTGGAAGATGCTAAGAAGTCTATAGCTGCAAGGGTTAGCCATGGATGCTGTGGACCCAAAGGGGAGAACAAGAGCCCAGACCTGTCATTTCTAAACTGAGAGGCCCTGGCCCTCAGCCAGGAGTGTTCGCAGCGCTGCTCTTTGTCTGAAGTTTTCCATCTGCATAGAGCAAAAGGACCTTCTATTAACTGGTGACAGAAGCAGGCCATGAATACTGAAAGTGTGATGTGAGTTGGCCCACATACTCTCTGTAAATAATCAATCTTATCTTTGTGAAATCCTACCCTGTAAGCAGTGGGATGGGGGAGGAGGAAGAGCAAATGCAGCAGTCTAGTCATTTTTGTTAACTGCTCAGCATCTCTAGGTAAAATGCTCAGCATCTCCAATTCAGCCACCTCTCTTGTGTCCCTTGCCAAGCTGGAACTGAAGGCGCTTTCTTGTGGAGGCTGGAGGGTGGGTGGTACTGAAGGGGGCCTACCTGTTGAATGTACACACTGCCTTCTGGGTCTTCCGGGTTCCTCATGATGTGGGTTGATCGGCCTGGGGTCTTTCCTGAGGCACGATGGTTCACTTTGCTTGCTGTTCTGCAGCGATGATCAAAATGTGCAGCTGGAACCTTCTCCCTGTTGTCAGGAAGGACCTGGTAATTCTCTTTCTGGCTTCGCTCTGACTTGAAATGACTGTGACTCTCACACTGTAGATCGTTTGAAGCTCTGTGCCTGGCTACTGGCCCACACACTTCCCCAAGAAATATCAGGCATAGGGTCTCTTCCTTTGTATTATGGTGGACTCCATGCTGGACAAAGGGTGTTCAGCTCAGCCATTTCTTGATCTTCTCAGAGGCCTTTGGAACTCTGAGAATTCTGTTCTCACCATCTAGACAACTGAGAGCAGTATGGGGAGCCTGGGGAGCAGCTCAGCCCTGCTGGCCTCTTTCTCTCTCCCCATGTGTTTGGTGGTGTGGTGCGGGGGTGTTCGGGGGCATCACTGCAAGGTGATCTTCCTCAGAGCACCAGGTGGATACCGGAAGTGCTCCCCTCTTCTGAGAGTGGCCCCAAACTCCTTTATGGTGTACCCTGCATGGAAGGAAACCTTTTAGCAGGGAGATCTCTCTTTCATCCCTCGTGACAAAGGAAAGTCCTGGTTAGGACTTTGTAGCAAATCCCATACTCAGTTGTCTTTCTTGCATATCTAGAGAGTCACTCAGAATAAAGGAACAGGATTCAGAAGTTCAGTAGAGTTTCTTTTTTTTTTTTTTAGGTTTTTTGAGACAGGGTCTCGCTTTGTGGTTCAGGCTGGCCCTGAGCCCAGCCTCAAACTCACACCACAATCCTCCTGCCTCTGCCTCCCGAGTGCTGGGATTACAGGCGTGAGCCACCACGCCCGGCACTGTGGTATGTGGTATTGGTTGCTGCTGGGTGTGGGTGTGGGTCTCCACACCCAGTATTGTTATGTGGTTACCGGGGAATCGAACCTGGGTCCTTGCGCTTGCAAGACAGGCGCCGGAACCACTGAGCTAACTCCCCGGCCCATCAGTAGAGTTTCTTAACCCAAAGAAACTGAGGACAACTTGGACGAAGGTCAGACTATATTTGGCTTTCATAATTTGTTCATTGATTCATTCACCTGAGTGTTCTTGTGGGCACGCAAAAACTTAGTGAAAGAATTTACACCTCCACAGATCATCCTCTACTTTGTTAGCATGTTTCTTTGCCTAGTAGAACACTGAGAATATTTGAATGAGACAAGAGTGCTTGGCTCGAGAGATAAACACCTCTTAATAGAAGCTTATGACTTGTGTAATGAACACAGTCATGTTCAGTGCCAGTGTCTGTCCATAGAATGTGTAGGATCTGAGTTATTCATCAGTTCCTCATTATGGAAGCATCTTCTTCATCAGTTTGTTTATATTTTTAGAGTGACTGGAGACCTGCCACTTTCTATTTGGGGTCTCTGATTCTATCCTAGTGTTTCTATGACGTGCTTGTTTTTTTTTCCCCTCACTTTGCCAATTTTTGCTTTATGTAGAGTCATTTGCTTTAGTCTTTGGAGAACTGCATCAAGAAGGAAAGGAATTATTGATTTAATCATACCAAAGTCCACACACCACACGTGACTGAATATCTACTTGATTACTCAGGGAGAGCAACGGCAAAAACAAGTCGTTCATACACTTGAGAGTCCTCCTCAAATGTAAACACTTGCCCTTGAACACTACTTTGTGCTGCTATAATTAGAACTCAGGGCTTGGAAAGATGAAGGGAAATTTCTGAGATTGCCCTCAGTGGACTCTTGTTTTCCCCCCACTTCCCTCTATGCCTCCATGTAAGAAAGAAAAAGCTTCCTTTCTTCTTCAGTAACATTGATTACTATAAGTTTCAAAACCAGCAGAATAAAACTTTTAAAGGATCTGATTTCGGAGAACCAAGTTGTACCAGTGGGGGATTTTCAGTGCCGCTCCAGGGAGAGGAGTGGAGAAAAGCTCTTACTTCTCACCATGTGCTTTGCTGGTGACAGAACTGGTCCCAGGCTCACCACCCTCACAGGGTCCCAGGAGGGTGGGAAAGGGATGAAGATGCATTGAGCATTGGATGGAGGTTAGAGACCTTGGACTGTGGATCGAGTTTCCTGGTTCTTCCCAAGCTCTTGTTGGTGCAGACTAATATCGAGAGAGTAACTTAGCTTACGTGTGACCACAGGAAGTTCAAGGCTGAGGATAAATTTAGAATTTGAATGGATCTTCTTTGTAACCTCAAGTCCAACTCAGTAGATTGGGGCCAGAAAAGTTTCTAGGGCCAAGACTCATATCAGAAAAGTGCTAACAGAACATCAGAGGTAGAAATGGTCACGGAATACATGACAGTTGCCTCTGGAAATGTTCAGTCTTTGTGAGGAGGGGGAGTTTTCACACTTCTGGGCCACACTAAGGCCACTGACACAAAGGGCTTTTTATACATTTCAGATCTTGGCCCAAGTTCCTTTTCATCAAGGGGCCTGGGAACAGTGCGCTGCAGTGACGAGATGGGTTTGGTCCTCTACAGCCCTGGATCGCACACTGGTTCTCTCACTCCACATCCTGAGCAGAAGTCCCCTTCAGCTTCAGTTTACTTTCTGGCTCCTCCTCTTCCCTGGTGATAAGGATCAAATACTGGTCCTTGTGCATGTTAGGGAAGCGCCATGCTGCTGAGCTGCACCCCAGTCCAGTTTGACTTTCTTGTCTTCAAATGAATATGATAATACTTTGTGTGATTATGGATATTGCAGTTGGCAGGTGGTTAAAAACAACACTGTACTCTTGGAGAAAACATTTCCAGTTAATACATTTGCACATACGTTATCTGATGCTGTCAGCTTACTGGTAGCCTATTTTGCATGAAATGACACAGCTGTTCCTTCACACAGGAGGCACATTTTAAAAATGTGACTTTTTCTCTCATTTATATTAGAAGTAAAATGATTACTCAAAAAGATCTGGAAAGTACAGACAGTAAAATGTTGAACATAAAAACCATGTATAGACTATTGTCATATGAAAATGCCAGTTGGCATCTTAATTTATCTTCCCATTTGAATGTTGTGTTATTAAACAAAAAGAAACAATTATTTGCTGTTTTATGAATGTTTCTCAGCAAGACTTATGCTGTCATATCCTGGCATCAGGTCACCAGGAAGTAGGCAAACATAGCTAGGTACAGGTCATGCTGTAACACATTAATGAATCATCTTAATGGGAAAATACCCAGAATTGCTCAAATTCCATTTTTTTTGTTTCAGAGTAAGACACTAAGTGACCCTAGTTATTAGGTAAAATGCTCGGAACCCCTTAGCAGGGTGCCTGTGTAGAGTCACCAGTTTCCAGGCCGTGTGACCTTGGGAAGTGACTTCAGGGCCGCCTGAGTTGCTTCCTGATGTCTAATGGGAGCAATAAAAAGTACAGCTCCAGAGGGTCATTTGGGGGATCAAATAAGTTCATATATAGGATATTTTATATATGATCTACATAATATATAATATCAAAGTGCCTGTTTCATGAGAAGCACATTTCTCTATTAGCTATAATAGTAGTGGTTTCCAGTATTTGGTCCAACATGGAACAGCTGCTCACTAGATGGTGACTTTTATAGTACCTTATATTTTTCTTCTGTTTCCTCCCTTTGGATGCTGTTTTCCTGTTCTCTTTTCCCCAGTGCTTTTACTTATTTTATCTTCTATCAGGTCTTATCTGGCTGACTTTGTCATTCTTTTCCCGAAACGATACCTCTATGATATTTCAGGAAAGGCACAAAGTGGTAATATTCCTGAACTCCCAATACCAGAGGGCTCAGGAAGTGTGTGGGACCTATGTGCTGTTTTGTATGATCTGTTTGCTGGTCAGCCCCAACCTGGAAGTGACTTGTTCATGCTGGAAGAGCAACATAAAACCCACGCTTGGTTCTCACTAGAGTGTGGTGGGTAATCGAGGCAAAAAGAAAAAAAAGGGTAACATGAGGAGGCAAAGCTCAGAGGGAAAGGAATTCTTTGCCTGTGCACAGGCTTTTCTGGGGAACAGGTATAATGACCAGGCTTTGAGGATATGCTTCAGAGTCCTGGATATAAACTGAGTGGACCCAGCAGGCCACACAATTGCTTGGCAACCAGTAGGTGCCCAGGAAATAATGAAAAAAGAAGAAATGGTTGAAATAAGAAAGTGCTACTCTTGTCTCACCCTGGAGTAGAGCAAGTACAGCTGGGCCAAACCCAGAATCTGAGAAACAGTGACACCTCAAAAGAGAACATCCTCTACGTGGTGCCTGATGCAATGTTCTGCCTTTAAGGAGAAATTATTCATCCCTTCCATGAATATTTAGTGAATACTATATACCTGACATGATTCCACCCAATGCGATTCAAGTGAAGCATTCACCATCAACAATACTCTTGTGGTACTCATGGGACTTCCTTCTAGTGGAAGGAAATGGACAATTTGTGAGAAGAGGCATAAGAGAAATTAAAGCAAGTTACAGTTGCATAGTCAGTAAGTTGCCTTTCTGGTACAATAATATTTGAGTTTAAGAAGGTGAGGAAGCAAGATGTCTAGATACCTGGGGGAAGAACGGTGCATGGCAGAGAAACCGGGGATGCAAGTGGCCCAAGCACAGCACAGGGAGGAGGCCGGTGAGCCAGGGGAGGGTGGTGGGCGGAGCCGCCGAGGAGTTGGAGAAGGTATGGGTGGAGCAGGAATGTGACAGTCAGTCCGTAGGTCCTGGAAGAGCTTACCGTTACCTTTCGTTGGGTGGGAAGTAACTGGGGAATTCTGCAGAGCCATGCCGTACCATGCTTTCCTTGGGAAAGCACTTGTCTTGGGGAGAATGGGCTGTAGAAAAGCAAGGAAACCAATTAGGAGACTGCTGCCAAAACCTGGAGAAAAGATGACTGTGGCCTACCCAGGACTGGCAGAGAAAAACCTAGAGTCTGAGTATTAATTGTGAGGGGGAAAAAAAGAGAATAGAGAAAGTTGACTCCGAGGAAGGCACCGTCGCCATTTGTCGGGGAGCAGGTGGATGTCAGAGGGAATGGAGAGTCCTGTTTCCAATCCATCATGCTGGGTATGGCTGGCAGACAGTTTGGTGGAGGTGTAGGGACACAGCTGTCATCCAGAAGAGAAATCTGTGGTGGAGATGGAGATTTGAGGGTCATCACCGTGAAATGGTGTGTGGTGCTGGGAGGTCAGATGCCTGAGGGGACAAGAAGGGGACAAGTTCGAGGAGTGTCCCCAAAGTGACCCCCTTCGCCCTTAAGATGAGGAGGGGACTGAAAAGAAAATTCCAAGGGGAGGAAAACCTGAAGGGGGTGTCATCCTAGAGGCTGGGGGCAGAAAGGGGCAGAGTGACCATGCAAAGGCTGCTGCAAGTCACACAGTGTGACCAGACTGACCAAAAGCTCTGTCGCAGGGAGGTCACTGGGGCCTGTGATGTCAATGTTTCGGTAGATTTGACCTGAGGATCATAGGCCCGGCGAGTTTGGTTGTCAGAAAGGGCTGGGCCAGCCCAGCAGCAACTTCATTTATATCTGGGTATTGGTTCTTGTATAACTCTTCAGGTAGACAATGTTTTTCTTTGGTGCCAGGCCTGCGCCCTCTTGGTGGAGGGCTGGATTTCATTATAAATCAGGCCACAGAGTCCTGGGCTGGTCTGTGCTGTTCATGGTCTTCTGCCAGGTTCAAAAGAACTTGTCCGGATTTCTATGGCTGAAATGTAGTCTCTTCCGATATCGCACATGTCCATCTACTGCAAGAAATTTGCCATATGCTGATGAAGATTTCTGCTTTGGGGAGCCCTGGGTAGTTACTGAGACCTACTTACAGAGCTTGGAGAATCAGGAGATCTGGGGATTCTCTGGGAGTGACTGACACCCTCAGGTTTCCTGCAGGGAGTGGCTGGCCTGGAGCACCGCCTCATCACCAGGGGACATGGTGTCTCCATCCACACTGCTTTCCTGAGGGACCCCAGCACGGGTTGTCTGACTTTACCTTTGTCCTGTGGTTAAAATCCTCTTGTTTCACCAGGGCTCACCAGTGAGTACATGAACATAAATCCTCACATTTTGTGTTTTTCAGTTACTTGTCCAGAATGGACTTTGTCAAATTTTCTTTTTTAGCACAAGTTTGTTCCCAAGTAAAAGCTGCAACATTTTAAATGCCTTCTGTGGAAGAATTAGTATGTTTGGTGCATTCCAGTTACCTTGGGTTGTTTTTATTTACTTAGGTGTTTATTTATTCAATTTTTATTTTCAACCAGTGTTTGCGGTACGTAATGTTTACAGTTCTTGTGTGGAGTTGGCACATAAACATAACACACCTTAATTCTTTTTCATCACTTTTTCTTCCTCTCCCTGCTCCTTCCTTCTGTCTCTTGATGCCCCTCCTGTTTGCAAAATATCTATTTCCTACTATCTTTTATTTTGTTATTTTCATATGTTTTGGACTTCTTATAGAAGAGAAACTGTAACAATATTGAAGCCTATGTTTCTGAACATTATGGTTCCAATGGGCATCTGTTTCCCTGCAAATGACTCAAGTTTGTCCTTATTTATGACAGAGTAGTACTTCATTTTATATGTGTGTGTGTGTGTGTGTGCATGCCATATTTTCTTTATCCGTTAATTTGTTGAAGAACATATGTGCCACATCAAGATATAGCTATTATGAATTTTGTTTCTGTATACAGAGATATGCTTATGTCACTATAGTATGATGTCTAACTCTGGGGAACTTACAGAGAAAGGAAATAGCTGAGTTGAATGGAATTTCTATTTTCAGCTTTTAAAGGAATATCTATACTGATTTCCAATTGGTTCCATCAGTCTGCATTCCCACCAACAATGTGGAAGGATTCCTTTTCTCCTGAAGACTTGCCAATATTTTGTTACTGTTTTTTCTTGATGATAGCTATTCTTTCTGGAGTAATATGGAATCTCACTGTAGTTTTAAGTTGCATTTCTCTAATGGCTAGTGATGTTTTTATACTTTTTTCATATATTTATTGGCCATTTGTACTTCCTCTGAGAAGGATGGTCTTAAGTTGAGTTCTTTCTATATTGTGAATATTAATCCTCTGCCTTGGAAATCGCTGGCAAAATTTTTTCTCTTTCTCTAGATTGCCTCTTTACTGTTGTTTACTTTTCTGTGCAGAAAAATTTTCATTTTCATAGTACTAATTCTTAGTACTATGTCTTGTACCATTAGGATTCTGTTCAGAAAGTCCTTGCCCTATGCCTGTCTCCAAGAGTTTTACCTATTTTATCTTTTAAAAGATTAAATATTTTTATTTTACCATTGAGATCTTCAATCCATTTTGACTTTAGTGTAGTATATGTCGGCATATATGGGTCCAGACTCAGTCCTCTGCATGTGAATGGCCAGTTTCCCCAGCACCATTTGCTAAAGAGGCCGTCTTTCCTCCAGTGTATGTTTTTGACCGGTTCATCAAAGATCAAATAACTGAATATGCCTGGAGTTGTTTCTGCAACCTTTGTTCTGTTTTGTTGATCTGCATGTTTTTTATTATTTTTTCCAATCCTGTGCTGTTTTTATTAACAGTTTTATGTTACTTGAAATCTAGTATTGTGACATTATCTATTTTGCTCTTGTCGCCAATTTCTTTTGCTATTTTGGGTCTCTTCTGGTTCCATATGAATTTTAGGATTGATTCTTCTAGTTCTGTAAGACATACTGCTGGTATTTGGATTAGCACTGCACTAAATCTATATATCGGTTTTGGAAGAATGCCGTTGACTGTATTGCTTCTGTCTATTGAAGAACAGGAGACTTCTTCACATTTTCTGTTCTCTTCCTCCATCTCCTTTTCCCAGTAATGCAGTTTTCATTGTAGGAGGTCTTTCCTTTCCTTAGTTAAGTTGACTCCTAAGTGTTAAAATGCCTTTGGTTGCTTTTAAATATTCAGAATCACAGCCAAGGATGAAATTATTCTTTTGAAGATTCAAAACCATGTAGAAATTTCACAATACACAATCTTATCTACGTATATAATAATAAGCGTTTATACAGTGCTTGCTCTGTGTCTGATTCTATTCTAATCACTTAAAATTTAACTCTTTTGTTGCTCATGTTACAGGATACTTACATCTGTAGTACTTGCTTTTTCCAAAGGTTATGTATTTCGGTGAGAAAAGAAAGAAGATTTAAAGCTAGCTCCAAAGGAAGTGGAGGCATTTTTGACAACCTTGCCTCACCATCTCATCTTGTGCAGGGCATTAAGGGCACTTATTACAAGGCAGCAAGGAAGAAATACAGAGAGACAGTAGGCAGCATAATTCCACATTGTTTCATGGTATAAGTATATTATTATCATTCTTATTTTGCAGATTAGAAAATAGAGGCACAGAGAAGCTGAGTTACTTGTTCAAGGTCACACAGCTAACAGATAGTGGAGGTGAGACTTGAGTTAGGCTCTCTGGGTCCAGGGCTGTGCTCTTAACTGCTGTGAACTTCCCTCCATGACTAATTTAGAACTTTCAGCCCTTGCATGAGAGCTGTGTTTTAGTGTTTTATAATGTCTCTGAAATATGAAGTCACCTAATACTAGAAATTAATGCTATTGGCAAAAATATAAAATTAGGTTTTTTTCAAAGAAAAATTGCTTACATGACAGCAGTCATTTAAAACAAACAGCTGGGATTTTTTTAAATTGAAATCTTAATTGGTACATTACATATACACATCATGATTGCACTCAACAATGAGAATTTGTACTAGTATATGACACAACTTAATTCTCATTTTTTCCCATAGCCCTACCCACCCTACCATCCCACCCCTTATATACATAAACTTTGTTTCCTTTCTTTTTTGTTATAATCTCATTATTTTTCCTCCTTCACCCCATTTTGCTTTGAGTATTTTCTATTTCACAATATAGAGCATACATTCTTGAACTCATTTACATCTTTTTTTTCTCATGCTAGAGAAAAGATGGGATATTTACACATCTGTGACCTATTTATTTCACTTATGAGGATGTCCTCAAGGTATGTGCGTTTAAGCATAAATGATTCAAACTTATCATTTTTTATGACAGAGTAATACTCCATTCTGTAGAAGAACCACAGCTTTTTTATCCAGTTTCCAGTTGATGGACATTTTGGTGTTTCCAAGATTTAGCAATCACAAACTGAGCTGCTATAAACATGGGTGTACATATGTTGCTGTGATATGAATCTTTTAATTCTTTTGTGTGTATACCTAGCAGAGCGATGGCCGGGTCAAATGGGACCTCCCAGCTCGGATTTTTATCACAAATTATTTTTGTATGTTCATTACGAAAGGACCTGAAGAACATTTTGGAGGACTCAATAATTTTATATTTCTTAATTTGCTATGAGTTACATATGAAAGTAATAAAATCATCTTTCTTGAAAAATCTTGGAAAGAGCAAAACCAAAGTAGCTCTTTATTTGAATGGACTGAAGCACAGTGGAGCCATTTGCCACTTACATGCATTTGCAGCTGGCATTAATTTGAAAGCAGTCGTGGAGCTGCATGTCCTTTGCACCATCAGTCTTGTCTTCAGCTGACCTGAAGAGCATTGCTTGCAGGAGGCAGGGCCCTAGTGAGTAAAGTGTAGCTGCCCTGTTAATCAGGTTGTTTTCTTTTGCTGGTTGTCATTCTTCTGAATCTTTTTATCTTTAATGTGTCCTTTGAGAAGCAGAGTCTCTGGTGTTCGCGAGAGACACATTTTATAAACTGTTGCAGCAAGTGGCCCAGCTGTGTGGCAGGTTAAGGGGGAGGAGCTAGAGAGGAGACTGAGCTTCTCCTGGGGCACCACTGCCCTCTCCCATGGTGGTGCAGGGTCACGTCCTGAGTGACACGGCGATGACATGGCCGAGGCCAGTTTTTCAAAGTGTCTGTCAGGTAAGCTTCCAGAGCAGTCCATTTGGAGGCGGCCAGCCTGATGTTACATGACACTGAATTGGGTAGTAAGCGGATATTTTCATTTGATTTTTTTTTATTAAAGATGAAGGTCTCAGTTTAGTACCCCACATATTTAACACTTCTCAAATCTTTGGGAATTTCTTTAGAACAGACATAGGACAGGCCTCTCACACTCCCAGCTTTGATGCGTACATGTTTTAGAATTTAATTTCATTGCTTTGTTTTCTTTGTGTGTGCATGTGTGCCTGTGTGTGTGTGCATGTCCGTGTGCATGTGTGTGTTGCTGGAGATCAAACCCGAGTCCTTATACATGCTACACAAGCTCTCTACCACTGAGCTTTATCTCTAGCTTTCCCTTTCTACTTTTGACAAGGAATCTTGGCTGTTTGCAGTGAGGATAAGACTTCTTTAAAATATAATTTTATTTAAATAAAGAGGTGAGTCTACATTCAAGAGCATAATAATGGGGCCGGGGAGTTAGCTCAGTGGTTCTGGCGCCTGTCTTGCAAGCGCAAGGGCCTGGGTTTGATCCCTGGTAACCACATACAATACCGGGTGTGGAGACTCACACCCAGGAGCAATCAGTACCACATACCACAGTGCCAGGCGTGGTGGCTCACGCCTGTAATCCCAGCACTCGGGAGGCAGAGGCAGGAGAATTGCTGTGATGTGAGTTTGAGGCTGAGCTGAGGGCCAGCCTGAACCACAAAGTGTGACCCTGTCTCAAAAAAAAAAAAAAAAAAAAAAAAAACCTAAAGAAAAAAAAAAGAATATAATAATGTACATGACATATAGCTATGAAAAATTGTGAATTTTGTAGAGGAGTGACAAAAACTTCAAAATGCTAATTCCACATATAGCTAATTCTTTTGCAATTCACAGTTTCTTCTTTCAAACTGTTAGGATCAGATTTGTTTTGAAATCCAACATTCGCAGATCTTTCCAGCACGGTCTTCAGACCATGTTTGGAATGAGTGTCATAGGAGACCCTGAGCAATGCCATCTCAGGTGATATTTCTGCAGCAAATGTGTGAATGTTCACTCTACCTGTGAAGAAAACAATCTATATGTGAATTCATGTCTTTCACCAAGTATGTTTTTGAACTAAAAATATGGATAAGTTGGTTTTTGAGAATTCTCTAGATTTCAGAATTTCAGCTAAGAGACTGAAAACCTCTTCTGATATCTTAATTATATCATTTTTGAAACCTCTAATCAAATAATGCAGAAGATAAATTACACTCCAACTTGGACAAAGGGCCCAGACTTTGTCAGTTCCCAGTGTTTTACTGTGTCGGACATGATCTTTGTGTAGATACTGATCTACTTCCTCGGACAGATGGACTTGCTTGAATCGAATCCCAGCCTCTGATCTGTGTGTATAAAACATCAGGGCTGTCTGGGTTTGCTCAACTTTAAAGCAGGTGGTCAGTGTTCTTGGTCATGAAGAACATGGCTGCGGGGTGACTGCGCGGTGCAGTCCCTGGCCCCACACAGTCAGAGGAAGGATTTAATTCGATTCTTCCTTTCAAAAGTGAAGTCTGTCCATTTTAGCTCTTAGGTCAGGAAAGTTATCAATGAAGTCCTTATCCGTCAGAGATTTGTAAGGAACACAGACAGACCCCTGAAGGTGATGGCTCCAATGCCAGGTGTTTTACAGTCTCAGGGAATGTGACACCAGAGGGCAGTTAGCTGGATTAATTATACTTCAGGGATCCATGCTGGCTCACTTATGATTGTTTTGAAAACATTCTGTAATATAAAATGAGCAGGAATTTTCTTACTTCGGGACACACTGAAAGGGTCTTGTCAGGTTCTTGATTTATGGCCTTTAGAACTTTGCTTTTCTTTTGTGTAATTAGAATGAAAATGTATGATAATTGATCATTTGTATATTACCTCACCAGCTGTTTAAATAAATTAATAAAATAATATTTTATGGATATAAAAAGAAAAATGTTTTCACTTATTTAGTATATTTTCTCAAGGAGTTTAGTAAGATCTCACTTCTATACAGAAAAGTGGATTTATATTTAGAATCTGAAGCCAGCACCATTTGGCTTATACAATCCATACATCTTTCAAACTTTTGTATCAGCCAGGAATTTCTAGGAAAGAATAGAATTTGTAACTGTTGTACATTGGTACTTCTTTTTCATTTCCTAACACGGTCCCTGTGGTACTTGCTTGAGAAAGTTAATTGGAATATAAGGATGCTTTGAAACTAACATAGAATACACCCTATCAAAGTCATTTACAGCTAGGGATGGTCTAGTATTAATACAATACACTGAAATTAGTATTAAAATCTTGTATTTCCAATAGAACTTGCTTACAGTTATTACTCTTGATAATAATTAAAAAGCAGTGATTGCAAACACCTAGAATTTAGTGTCACTTAGTTTATATACCCAAACTCATTTCCTCTGCATAACTGTGTTCTGAGGAAAGCGTATTAATAACTCACTTCTGGGATGAAGATACTGTGTGTCTGGAGACTGACCAATGAATCGAGGGCATAGGAAACAAAGCGCTCTCGAATGAAGATGCATTATTGCCTTCAACTCTTTCTTCCCTACAAATAAAATACAAGAGCATCTCAACTCTCTGGGACTCAAATGTCGAGCAAGTTCATCTCACTGGGGCAGAGTTGAGAGTGTGGCAGGAGGCTGAACATTTGTGTAATTAAGACAGAACAAAGCTCCATCTGCAGGACTGTGCATGGCATGCCAGCACTGCAGAGCCAGATTTGCCAGGCGCGTCCTGTCTTTGGACTTTACTTAGTAAAGTGTCCCGGAGTGTGAAGTTCCCATAGTATGAGAACCTTATGACCATCACTAATACTTCCACACAGTAGATAAAGAGGTGTAAAGATTGATTTACCATGCTGGAAACTGAGGGAGAACTAACTGGCTTTCCAAAGATCCCCAATGATGGGGAAAGCTGTGCTCTGAGTGGACATATATGAATCTATCATCATGGTGAGACAATTGGCAAGTTCTGTGGGTAGAAGAGATTTGCATGTCTTAAAATAGGAAGACAGTAAAATGCCAGCTTTAAAAATCAATTTGATTTTTTTTCTTTAGGGTTGACTAAGAAGGTAAAGCTTGACTGTAAAATAATTTCCCCCTATTTTATTTATCCTGTTTCCATTTTCTTCTAGGTCACTGCTGTGGTGTCCTCAGGAAGCCCCCAGATCCCCCAGTGTCCCCTGCTGCAGGCCAGCTCTCTGACATCCTGAATGGGAGTGAAGAAGTCTATGCCAACTGCATGGTGATAGATCCGGTGAGGCGAGGCTGACCCCTGCCTCTTTCTAACACCCGGAGTGTGAGGAATGAGGAACGTGTTTAGTGCAGCCTAAACGCCACCCTGGGGCACTGCTGTGGACTCCTCCCACCAGCTTGCTACTTAGGTCATTGTGGCAGAACACTCCCCAAGAAGCAGCGGATGGGCAGGACCTGAGTCACTGACAGCTGAGGGGCTGCCAGAGCTCTTCCGTGGCACCAAAGTAGGAGTGAAAACACAGAACCAGTGTCCTTCTTATGGCTTTCCAACGAACAGTGTTGGAACAACCTGACTGGGCAGTATTTAGGCTCACAGTCCATAACCGGAACCTGGCCCAGCCCTGTATGATGTGTCACATACACTACTTACTAATTCAGTACCACACTTCTGTTACCAGGTACCAAGGCTGTGAAACTTTAATATTAAATCAGAATAGTATCGTCCTGGGAAAGCTGGAACCTTTCCGTATTTTCTGCCCCCTGGAGGCAGAGAGTTTATTGGCACCAATTTCTGCTTTGCTTTTGTTCTTTTCTCTGTGTTCTTCAAATTTTCATATTTGAAAATTAAAATATAGATCTGAAGATCTCTTCCTAGCCTAATTTATAATAGACTTGCACAGATAATTTTGATGTATGAATTTTGCCTTATCCACTGAATTTAAAAACTAATCTTCGTATAAGACACACTATATATCCTAACTGAGGGCTAAATATTTTAGTTTTTGTTGTTAACATACTTATATATTTTTTCAATGTCCCAACTCTTCTTTTGGTATCTGGATTAGAACTCGGGGCCTTGAGCTTGTCAGGCACGTACTATGCCACTGAGCTACATTCCCAACCCTTTATATTTTATGATGCTAATAGTTAACTTCTATAACTTTAAATATGAGGTCACATGAAAGGCAGAACATCTGTTAAATTACACAAATTCTCAAGGCAAAAGAGGGAAAGCTTCAGAAATTCTTTCCTGTCTAATAGATCTCACTTTTATACTTTAGCCAAATAGCTACTTTTTTTCCTTCCATGTCACGAACTATAAGAACAAATGCTTAGTATAAATGGTGTAGATTGGGATGGCATCTGGCTAATAAATCACAAAACATCAGTTGTAAAGGACTGGTACATCATCTTGATATAAACCAGTTAGTTGAATGTCAACCCTTAATTAGCCCTTGATCAAAACCTAGATGGAAGCATGGCCCGAAGTGGTAGTTTGGGGACAGTCTTCTCAGGCAAGTTAAATGGACTTTGTGTGCTGTAGCTACACTGTGAGACATGTATGTATGCATATATAGAACGGACATACGCAGTCACAGCTTGGTACTTGACTGCTTTGAAACTTCTCAAAGTTGTACTCTATTCTAATGGAAAAATTATGTCCTAGTACTTGTCACTTGTTTGATAGTTAATGCAAATGATAGACCTTGGGAGGATCGATTGACCTGTGACTTCCTTCTCTTTCCACCTAAAACAATTGGTCGGTACTCATCACTTTTGTCACTTGTGCTTCCTGAAACCAGTTAACACTGAGTATGTATACACACACACACACACACACATACACACACACACACACCATAGTGTGTATACATACACACACACAGACACAGACACCATGTGGTTTATTAACTTATGACAGTATTTATTTTGTAGCTTTTCAAAGTATAGTTAAAGTAATGCATGTATCTGAGGTACACAGTCTGATGGCCCGCAATACATTCTTTTTTTTTTTTTTTTTTTTTTTTTTTTTTAGGTTTTTTTGAGACAGGGTCTCACTTTTGTGATTCAGGCTGGCCCTGAGCTCAGCCTCCAACTCACATCACAACAATCCTCCTGCCTCTGCCTCCCAAGTGCTGGGATTACAGGCGTGAGCCACCACGCCCAGCACTGTGCTATGTGGTACTGGTTGGTGCTGAGCATGAGTCTCCATGCCCATTATGGTATGTGGTTGCCGGGGATCGAACCCGGGTCCTTGCGCTTGCAAGACAGGCGCTGGAACCACCGAGCTAACTCCCCGACCCCCGCAATACATTCTTAAACATGACCACAATGAAGTTTATTGTTTCTTGCTATTATGTAAATACTCAAGATTTACTCATAGCAAATTTCAAATATGCAGTGTGTTACCACTAAGTCATCAGCCTGCTCCTTGGGTCTCAGAAATGACCCATTCATTGTAGGAATCTTTGCCCAACATCTCCCCGTTTCCCTCATCTGCCAACCCTGGCAACTGCCCTTGTACTCATTGTTTCTATGAATATTAATTTTTTTTGAGACAGGTTCTCACTTTGTGGTTCAGGCTGGCCCTGAGCTCAGCCTCAAACTCACAGCAATCCTCCTGCCTCTACCTCCCGAGTGCTGGGATTACAGGCGTGAGCCACCACGCCCAGCACTGTGGTATGTGGTACTGATTGCTGCTGGGCATGAGTCTCCACACCCAGTATTGTACGTGGTTAGTCAGGGATCAAACCCAGTCCTTGCGCTTACAAGACAGGTGCTGGAACCACTGAGCTAAACCCTCGGCCCTATAAATATTAATTTTTAAGATTCCATATGTAAGTGGGGTCCTACAATTTCTGCCTTTCTGTGTTTGGCAGACATTTTATTAGCAAAATGTCCTTCAAGTGTATTCATATTGTCACAAATGGCTGGATTTCCTTCTCCTTGTGAGAATAACTCCCTGTGTAATGACACACGTGCACCATTTTTTTTTTCCTATTCAGCAGTTGATGGATGCAGATTGATTCTGTATCTTGGCTATTTTACACAGTGCTGCCATGAGCAGGGTAGTGTGGCTGTCTCGAGGGGAGAATGATTTTACTTCCATTGCACATACACTCAGCAGTGGGACTGTTGGATCAGAAGATGATTACATTTCAGTTTTTGAGGCACCCTACATTGTTGTACATAGTACTGATACTCGTTTCCATGCCCACCAACAGTATCCCAGGGCTCTCTTTCCTCTACATCCTCACTAGCATTTAGTTTTTGGCTTTTTGATAATAGCTCTCCTAACAAATACATAGTGATATTTCATTGTGGTTTTTAAAATTTGCATTTCCCCTATTATTCATGATGGCTGGCACCTTTCATATACCTGATGCACACTCATTCACCCACTTTAAAATCAAGTTGTTTTCATTTTACTCTTGAGTGATATAAGTTCATTACAGACTTTAGAATCAACTGCTTATCAGATAAATGATTTGTAAGCCTCTTCTCCCATCCCAGAGCATCCTTTTCATTTGGCTGACCATTTTCTAGTCTGTGCAGAAACCTGTTTGGTATCGTCCTGCTTAGCTCTTTAGCTTTTGTTAATCTATGCTTATGTATTTTCTTATATTATTACCAAGACCAGTATCATGCAGCTTTTCTCTTGTGCTTTTTTAAGGTATGTAATGGTTTTATGTTTAAGTCTTGAATGGTTCTTGAATTGATTTTTGTGTGGTATTATAAGTGGACCCAGTTCTTTCCTTCTTTTCTCTTTTCCTCTTTCCCTCCTTTCCTCCCTCCCTCCGTCTCTTCTCCTTTTTCTCCTTCCTTCCTGTGGATGGCTAGTTTTCCTGGCGTCATTTTATTGAAAAGACTGTTCTTTCTCAATCATGTTGCCTTTTCTCCTTTGTTGAAAGTTAGTTGACCATATACATGAGGATCTATTTCTGGACTTTCTATTTTGTTGTATTTATCTATGATGGACCCATACTGTTTTAATTCTCACAGCTTGGTAATATAATGTGAAATCGGAAAGTGTGATACTTTGAATTTTGTTTTTGCTTAGTGTTGCTTTAGCTTTTATGGTTCCATACAGATTTTAGGATTTTTTTTCTGTCTCTGTGGAAAATGCTATTGAACTTTTGACAGGAATTACACTGAATATGTAGATCTCCTTACATCTTATGGACATTTTGAATACATAAACTCTTCTAATATATTAACACAAGTATATATTTCCATTAATTTTGTCATTTTAGAGTTCTTTGATCAGTGTTTTATAGTTTTCAGTGTGCAGATCTTTGCCATATTCTGATATTAATGGGCTTATTACCTTGTCATATTTTCTCAAAATAGTTTAAATGAAAGATGTCCCGAGTCCCTGTTATGTTTTGACTCTCAGTAAATGCCATTTACCTCAGTTAGCCAAAATTGTCAATGCCAATCTGTCATAGCAGTATCATTTTGGGACAAATGTCTTTTGGCGCTCCAAGATGCATAAAAAAATGAAATTCTTTCCAAATTAAAGATGAAAGTAATTTGTAATTCCTGTTTGGAAATATTTGGGCTGAGAAAAGTATTTTTTAATAATATGAAACAAACAAAAAAAAGTGAAACAAATACTTCAAGACCCATACCATTTTGATTACCTATAGTTTTTAAATATACATTACAAAGTCTTCATTTGTAATATAAATTTAATACCATACTATTTAAAGAGAATCCAGACAGCCTAGTTAAATGCAGTGAAACAAAACAGAAGATTTCCGAAGTTGTGCAGGTAAAACTGAGAAAGAAAACTGATTCTGTACATAAATCACATTGTCCTTTCTCTCAGTACAACCTTTATAACTGTTCCTATGTCCACTAGAATAACACTGGAAATGTGATTAGCTCAAACTCTGCTGATTTAAAACAAGTTTTACAGCATTTTAAAAGAATTTTCTTGTACTGCCTTTGTCTCTTTCAAGCTGACACAGAAACCTACACTCATTTTTAGCTTAGGTCTGCTGTGTCCCATTCATTTTCAGGGTTACTAATCTACCTGGTAAGGACATTTCTACATTGAAAACTAATTTGACAATTCCTTCATTATGTGAGCTACTCTTAAACATTTTATTTGGATATCATTTCAGGCCTACTTTCAGTACAAGGAATTCCTGCATGTACTTTAGTTCTTCCAAAGTTAATATTTTACTTTGTTATTCTCCGAGTATATCTCCGTATGCAGGTGTGTATGCAAATAGCTAAAATAGGTATCTAAATTTTTAAGCATCTGAGAATAAGTTGAAAATACAGTGCTCCTTTATTCTTTAATTTTTCATGATCATTTTCCTAAAAACATGGTCCTAGTCTAGTATAAGCACAGTCTAGTTAATGAAACCAGGAAATTGTCATTGATAAAATACTGTTATCTCCCCGCAGACCTCATTCATTGGCAGTCAGTTGTCCCCATCATGTTCTCTGTGGTAAAAAGACAACACGTATTACATTTAGCTGCCCCGTCTCTTTAGCCTCATTTAACGGGAAACAGTTCCAGTTTTTTATGACACTGATACTTTTGAAGAATTAAAATATTTTTGCTTGCGATTTCCTCGAACTGTCTTTCAGTTTTGACTCGTCCAGTGTCTCCTTATAAGAGGGTGCCAGGTTTGGGAGGAATGCCACAGAAGGGTGCTGCATCCTTCTCAGTGAATTTGATCAGGAGCCTGCGGCGTCAATCTGTTGTTCCTTTACTGATGATTTTATCTTGTATCTGCCAAGTTTCTCTTCAGTAAAGTTATTACTTTAAATTATTAAAAAATTTGTTGGAGTGTATGTTGAGTCTCTGCACACTTCCTTTTTTACTCGTTAGACTTTCATCGACTAGTTTCAGCACTCGTTGATAGTTTTCTCTTTCCAGTGTCTCCTTCCTCTTCTCCTCCCCAGTTGTATTCTCTTCTACTAAACCACACCCGCAGCACCTCTTGACATGGTGTGATGTGGTTTATTACTGTCCTCCACCTGAGGAAATGATGCCTCAGATCACAAGTGCTTCTCCTCCCCATTTTCCCAGTGAATGCTTTAATCAACCAAGACTCTTTCCTGTGTTCAGGCTTCTTTCTGCTGATGACTTTTAGTTAAGTTTTAGGCCTTTCACTAGTTCCTTCTGTCTGCGTTCACTTTTGTCAGATGGCTTTTTACTCTTTGCAGTGGGAGGATGAAGGGCTGCTTGGTGGACTTCATGTTTATTTTGTTATTCACGAGTGACTTGAAGTTTGAGGCATTTCCTGTTTTCTAATTCCACATGTACCATTTGAATGTATAATGTAGACTTTTAGTCTTTCTTTTTGTTTGGTGGTGATTTGGGGAGACTCAGATCAATGTGACCACTGTTACCTCAGTTTCCCAGATTCTGCTGAACCCCCTTTTTTTTTAAAGAGTGTGCTCTTTTTCTTCTCCCATGTTTAAAATATTTCCACCCCATTTTGAGTAAGCAGTTCATTTAATGTTAAGAACATAAAGAGTTTCTTGTTTTTTGATGTAAGACAAGTTTATGAAAGAGTCTTCTTCCTTTCTGTGAATTACACGGTAGCAGTCACATGAACAAAGGTAGGTCATGAAAGAATTCTCTGTTTAGATAAAACAAGATAAAAATGAGAACAAACAAAACAATAACGACAGTGGATGGATTGTAAATTAGCAGATTTTCAATGAATTCTCAGCCACCATTACCCCTTCCTTTTCTTATTCAACAAATATCTTTCTTTCAAATTCCAGGTTGGTGATTTGGATATCAACTACATTACTTTAGAAGGACTCTCCCCCCACACCAGTTCCAACTCCATGGGTTCTAATCTGAGCTCTCACAGTTGCAAGAACCTCGTTCCTGCTCACACTGGGGCCATTATGTACTCTCTGGGCAACAGCAATCACCTGGCAGTCCATGCTCAAGGCCTGCAGGGCTTCCCATCACCCACTAGTTCACACACTTCCAACTTGAATCTGTCTTTTGGCCTTCACGGGTTTGTCATGGAACAAAGTCCTCTAAAGAAAAGAAGGTAAGGTGCTGTATTCTACTGGCAAATTGTAGAAAAATCAAAGAACTTTGAAGCGAGACTTAGAAGATTATACTTTTAATTATTGATTGTCCCTGATACTTACTGTCTCTACATCAAAATGCTCCCCCTTTTAGTGAGTGTGCATACAGTGGAAACTCTGAAAGAAATGAAAATTGTGTAATAGTTTAGGAAAATAGTTTGACAGTAGCGTGTGAAGTCAAATAAGCATTTCCCTACAGTGTACTAGTAATCATATAGGTGAGGATTAATAGCAGTGGAAATAACCCAAGTGGGGAATAGGTACTTCTGTGCAGTTTTTAATTCTGTATATGGAATACTGTACAATAATGAAAATAGATTAATTGCATTTACATGTGTAATAACATGCGTTTCAGAAACATGAACAAAAAATAATGGGGCACATGCACATGTGAATGAAAAAGAGACGCTGGTGGATAGGCATTGCAGAGGGGAAAGATGGCGTGCGCAAGGGTGCAACAGCCATGAGGGGCAACAGTTGATGGCAGCAGAAGACCACAGAAAGCAGCATGAGGACTTAACACTGTCTTTGTGCTCCTTTTATTTCTTTTGTCACCGGGATTAGGGCGGTGCTCAACCTCTCGCTAGGGTAGCAGTTTAATGATCACAGGTCCTCAGTCCGAACATCACATATCCCAGACTCGGCTATCTCTGACCAAATAAGGCTGTGAGGGGACACCCAGACCCAAACCATAACACTGTTAGTAGGAAATTAAATACATACCATTGTACCTCACAGTAAGGAAAGAAAAACAAGATATCAGGAGAGGAGAGTGGATGGGACTATGATGGTTTTGACAAGATGGTGAAGTATATGTGCTTTAACAAGAACTCACGTCAGTCCATCTGTCTGTCTGCTTACTGGACTGCTTTTCTCTCCTATCCAAGTAGTAACCAGGCCCGACCCTGCTTAGCTTCTGCGATCAGATGAGATCGGGTACACTCATGGTGGGATGGCTGCGGACCGGACCATTCTGTCTGTGCTTTAGTTCTAGCCTGGACGCCCTGGCTGCCACCAGTGAAGAGGACGGATGTTCCGAGCAGCCTCACACTTGTTCCACTCCGGTGTCTCAGAGCTCCTCAAGGACAGGGCTCCCCAGTGGGGATGAACTGGACTCTTTCGAGAGCAACATGGAAGCAGATTTTAACATTCCCAGGACTGAATCGCTGTCTGTGTCAAGCAATCTGCACCCGAAGGTATTTTGGCGCTATTAGTTCAACTTATTGTAAGTGTCCAGAATGTCGTCTGAATCTTTCCACCTCTAGTTGAAAGATGAATTCTTATTTATGCATACAAAAGAGCTATTTTTATAAAACGATGACTAGTGAAGTCTACTTGAATCCTTTTGCTCTCTACAACTCTTTAACTTTTATAGTCTTTGCAGTGATGGATATGTGCTGGCATTAATTTACAAAGACGATACGCCATTTTTCACATAATGGAAACTTTTAACATTTCATACAGTGACTTCTCCCATTATCCCTTAAGTGATAGGAGAAAAACTGCTGGTATTAAATGAGCTGAAATGATCAAACTTGTTTTGCCCACATAATTTTTTACCTGGACAAGAGTGTAGTAATCGATGTCAGTAAAGCCACGGTGGAATTGCTGAGCATTTGTTGCTTTGTGAACTACTCTGGAGCCTCCTAAAAACTTTGTCAGCTTTGCCATGGGAGCCTGCTTCCACTTGTTGGCAGTCTCATATGAGAGTTTCATTCTGTTGTGGTTGTTATAAACAAACATCAATACCTAAATACCTTCTTTTAGTCCTGCAAAGAAAGACCTTTTGTGTTTGAATGTATGCTTTCTTTCTGTTTGATTTTTATTCTTGTTTTCTTTGTAAAACAATGTATGCCATTCCAAAATTATCTTATCAAAACATTTTGGTCTCTAGGATAATAGCTTATTTTAGTAGTATGCCCTACAGTGTATAAAATATGTTCTTCATGTGTGCAAACTGCATAACCTCACAACTCACCAAGATTGTCTTTCTTTGAGCAGATGAAGTTCTGGAGGGGTCAGTGTTTTGTCCAGGCAGCCCCAGCTTGGTGACAGAATTATTAAGCAGTCCAAGTCTTCTGAGAAAGATGCACCATCCTTTCCCCTGAACTCAGACCTGTAGCATTCTTATTATCTTTTGAACTTGAATGTCATATGCTCTTTCTGGATAATTGGGCATCAGTGTGGTTGCTAATGTGGATACTAATTAATTTTGCATCTTGAATGGTATATTGAAAAACTCAACATTGCTTGGAAGGAAAATAATTCAGTCTTTGGGAAACATTTTTATGTTGTTATTTCTTAAGAAGAATCTGCCTCAGTAATTACCAATGTAACTTTTTTTAAACAAGGGATTTTGAACAATCTTCAAAGCTCCACTGTCAGAGGAAATGTCTACCACACATGTCCTACATGAAGAGGTGGCATTTTGCTAAGGCTTTGGTTGGCCACTTCCCTGTCAGTGTTCTGGGACAGGTTTGCATCTTGTTCCGCTGGGGGCTGCTTCCTGGCACAGTGAGGAAGCCACAGCTGTTGAGCTAATCAACACATACATGGTGACCATATGTTTCCGCTTAGGAGGAAAAGAGGAGGCCAGGACTTGGAAAGAATAGTTTCTGATGGCTTAATGTCAGTCAAGAATTTTGCATTACTTTCTTTTAGTCCTGACCTTAAATGATAGCTTAAAAATGCCTGGGCAGAATCCCTCCTGAGGATTCCATGGAACAGAAGTTGGATATCATAATTGGCTTTAATGAAGTTCCATTGTATATTCTTCTAAATTTTTTGGAACACAGAAGAAAACCATATCCTGATTACCTTGCCATTTTGCCTTTTTGTGCAAGCTGCCAATATAATAAGAGAAATAATATGTAATTGGGGAAATAAGAATAAAAATGACAGGTCATTAAGAAGGAATGATATTAAAGATATCTAGGAAGTGCTAGAAGGAAGGTCGGTTGAAAAATGAGCACAGACTAGAAGCGTTTGTGTAGTGACATTGTATTTTTCCCTAGAGGCTGCAACTTATATTGTAAATTTAAATTGGTAGTTAAAAAGGTTAAAAAGCTTTTATAAGCAGCTATTTTTCTAATTTTTTTTTTGGTACTGGATATCGAACTGAGGACCTTGCACTTGTGAGGCAGCCGTGGCACTAAATCCCCCACCCCTCAAAATTCTAATCAGACTCAGAGACCTCAGCATTGAATTTTATTTTAATGCTGTACTATAGAGTAGCTGAAAATTCAGGTAAGAAACAATAAATCAAGCCAGTGCTCAGGTTGACTTTTTCACTCAAAGACAGTGATTTAGTAACATTCATAGTGAATGCACACTTTCAAATCTCACGTGGGTTTTCAAAAACTTCATTCTGGTTTCTTTTAGGAATCACTGCTTTCTGGAATCCGCTCACGTTCTTATTCGTGCTCATCACCTAAAATTTCTTTGGGAAAGACGCGGCTAGTGCGTGACTTTACAGTGTGCAATTCAAGGGAAGGTATGCCTTGTTCACCATCTGATTATGGAAACATTCTCTTCCAGAACAGGTTTTTCAATTAGGATCACAGAAAATACTTAAAGTCCATAAAGTACTTAAGAACAGCTAGCAAATTTCAGTTCCATTTCCACGACGGATTTTTCTAAGTTTAACATAATCCTGTTCTTATTGGATATCAGCCAAGGTATAGATTTACTTTGTTGAAATTACACATACATGAACAACTAACTCTCTGTTCCTTTACTTTATGAATAAAATGTTTTCCTCAAGTATAATGTAAACTGAAGTGAAGTAAATTGTAAAATTTTAAGTAAATTATAAAAATTATTTAAGTAAATTGTTTAAATAAATTATAAAAATTACTTTGTCTTATATGTAAAGTGCCAAAATAATTCAATTTCTCAGAGCCAAAACCATTACAAAATGGGTTTTTCCCTCTTTATTAAGACTTTGGAGAGTTGAAATAACAACATGATCACAATGTAAATACATATATGTCAGCATTTATTCATTCTGCTTTGGTTGGCAATGTAAGAAATCAGAAATATAATCTTTATACAGTAAAATTTTAGATGTGATGTATAATTATAAAAGGATGCATATTATAAATATCTAGCTTGTTAGATTTCCAAAAGTGAATTCAGATCTAATATAGAATCATTATGGGCAGCTTAAGACGCCCTGACAGCTGCTCTCAGCCCTGCCCCCATTTTCAACTTTATTTTAAATTTTAGCTTTTATACTTTCTATAAACAATTTATGTCATAATTATATTTTTTGAAAGTTATATGCATTGCCATAATTATATTTAAAAACATCTTTGGAAATATCATTCCAATACAAAATATATTTTAACAAAATTGATTTCAATCTATGAGATAATACCTTTCTTCTCTACTATATAGAGGGAATCATAGAAACCTCAGAAAGTAAGAGATGTGCTTACTCATTTCCCAATATACATCATTTAATTATAAAGGATTAATTTCATTCTGTCCTCCTTGGTTTCCTTTTTTCTTCTTGCATTTTTAGTACTATTTTGCATTGTTATGGTATGAGGAACAGTACTGAAAATGTAATCTCTGTGCCAGAAATGCTACTGTAAAATAATGACCTGCACATGATAGCTGCTCAATAACTAGGTGTTGAGTGAATATGACAGACCAGATAGATAAAATGTCAAACAAGTACTACTCGGTGTATCCCCCTTGCTGGGATATTTTATTAGACGAGAAGAAAATAAGGCTGATAATAAATGTCAGTTTTCATTTTCCAAATAGACAGATGCTATGAGAGGGATGCACTTTACCTATTAAGCCAACGAGGTGCCCTGAATGGGCAGATCCTAAAAGCAAAGTTCACAGGAAAAGTGAAAGAAGAAGTAATTACCTTGAAAGGATGAGACCAAGAGAGCAGACTGAATTTGCTCTGGATATCTTTTCTAATTCCCTGGGTCCCTCTCAGGCCAGGTCTCCCTAGCCTGCGCGAGGCTCCTTGTGGAGGCACTTAAATGCCTTTTGCTGGAATTCCTTCCTTGGCACTCTAGCTCTTGGAAAATGTGTAAGTGTCCACTCAGTGAGCCACATGGTGGCCTCGTCTTTCTCTCTGTGGTTTCTCTGATTTGTAAAGTTTGACATTCTGAAGTTTGAAATTACAGACTAGATGATTGAAAAGAGCCTGACTGCTAAGGGGAAAAGTGCCCTGATCTTGTTAAATTTTAGTGAGCTGGGAAAGGTTTCTGTGCTTTACACACAAGCCTTTCATTTTTGTATTTGAATTAGAAAGAATTTTAAAAATCAGCTTTTCCCCCTCTGCAAATAAAACCATGTCTTTAGGTGGTATATTTAAAGACAAAGCTATTCAAAAAAAGTCTGATTTTAACCAAAAGGTAAGACTCTTAACCAGGTGATTAGGTTGAAGCCATAGTTGTGTACAAAGGTTCTAACAGGCAGACCTGTGAGGCTGCAGACATTCACAATGATACCATTTAGGTCAATCAGAACCATGGGTCTAGGAAGAAAAATTACCTCCGAATGAAGGAGGAATTGTTTCAACTGTGTTTTGTGTAATTCAAGTGCAGATATGAAAGCTGGCCTTGCTTGCTTAGATTAGTCCAAAGTGAACTGACATTTGTGTTGCTGTAAATCTTTTCTTGTTGAATTTAGAAAAGTTCTGAAATTGACCCCTACTTGAAGAGAGTTCAAGTCTTCTTTCTTCGCAGGGGAAGACTCTCATAGCTGAGATACATAGATGAGGTACATTGCCAGACACAGAGACAGGATTTTTTAAAATTCCTTTTTATCCTCATTTGGCAGATTCTTCATTGTCACTTCCACTGTTACTTCCTATGCCCTCATTTTTGACAGTATAGTGTTGGCAATTTTATTATTTAATGCTTGTACACATAAAACAAAGTCCAATGTATAATCTCCTTTGGTACATCATATGTTAAGTTAAAAAGGAACATTGTCAATGTTGAAAAAATAGTTACAACCTCACCAAGACAAAAAGCACTACATAGGTAAGCATTTCAAGTATGAAGCCAACCTACTTTTAAAAGTTACTGTGAATTAATGATAGATTCCTACTAGATTATATTCAGTTGCCTGAGTCTGTTTGGTTACCTTTTATTTAGCTAGGTGAGTTTGGATATCTCATAATCTTACAACTTCATTCTCTTTACAGTAGGGATCATGATTCTGTCTGTGACTTAATTTGAGGAGTATTGATAATGGCTATAAAATAAAGTCCTCAGCTTCCTCAGAGTAGGTTTTCCATTGCATACACAACCATACCAGGTGCACCATTGATAGGTAAACATTTCAGGAGGCAGTTACTCCGTCTCCCTACATATCTGACCCATTTCCCTTTACAATCTTCTTTTGCCTCCTCACTCCTGTGCATGGTAAGGGTAAGGGTGTTTCCTGCTCGGCAGATATTGTGCTCCACAGTGGTCACTCCCTCCTTCAGGCCCTCACTGTTTAATTCAGTGTTTCTGCTCTGTTCTTGTAATGAGTACTGTTCTTCAACTCCTGAAACAAGATGGTACCATGCCGGCCTGACCCTGACTTCTCCACCACAAGCCCAGTGGAAAAAGTGGTTCTCTTCCACATGCCACATACCAGAACCCACCCACCTCTAAAATGATTGCTGCTAGAATTTTCTAAAGACATTGCAATTGTACTGAGATTGACTCTTAGGCTGGCCATCAAGACACTTCCTTTGGGCTTCGCTAAAGTAGCCCCTAGAACCTTGATTGATCCTCTGTATTGGGGAATTAGGAGTATGGACAAGGTATGGGGGCTCTGGTGCCTTGCATCCAAATATATATAACTAAATTTCAGCACTTCTGTAAATACTTCCTCTTGCTGCTAATTTAGTTCATATGGTCATAAATCTGGTCTCTCACCACCCTCTCCAAACTAAGGAAAGCAATAAAGATATTCAGGGCTCTGGCTCACTTACATAATGTGACTTGTTCCCCATTATTTTCTAACGGGTAGCATGGATGATGATAAAATGTAGTGAGTGTGCATTTTGAACTAACACATGATGGCAAACTTGTCTGCCTTGGTTCTCATTTTATTGTTCTGTGTCTTGTAGAACAAAGAGCTTACAGCCTATCGGAGCCACCAGGAGAGAAAAGGTATGTTAACTGTTCCCATTTTCTGAGGAATTGTTTTCATCCAACTTATAAATGGTTTTATAAATTGTAATCCATCTTTGGAGGTGTCTACATATGGCTTTTGATGTAGGTTCAGTCGTTGGGAGAGGTTTCTGGGTCATAAACCTGCCTTAAACTTTTGTTTTCTTTGCATCCATATCAGAGTGGAAGAGCCCTGCTCTGTCCTCAGGTGTGCAGGCCTCGGAATGGGGGATGGCAAGTTCTGGTCCTGGTTGTTTTCAGAGACAAATACTTCCTGGAGAAGGTTCTTCAGGAAAGCTAGCAGAGCCCTAGGTCTGCTCTGCCAGGATCAGATGGCTTACTCTAGTAACAGTCCCTAGGGTATTCTTATACAAAGCCCCAGACTTCCCCGCTGGCTCCCTTTTAGATTTTCCTAAGCAGTATTATGTTCAATATAAAGAAAAAATAAATGCAAAGATTACCTTTAGCGTTACTAGCTTTCTCATTGATATATAGATTTTAAATCTTTATACTTAAGCTTTTTTTTCCTAGAAAGTTAAAAAACTCACTGGGGCCCACCTTAAAAACAGACCAGGATGCAAATACAGTTTGTATCTATTGGTCTTGATTGATTAACCGCTCATGAGTCACACGGTGGCATAGCCCTGGGACTGTGTGTTACCTGGGGAACAAGTGCCAGAAATGGTATAAATGTTGGGCTTTCAGAGACTTTTTGAAAAACAGTACATAGTTTTAGTTTTGGTCTATTAATGTTAATCGCCTGAAACTTTTTAACATGTAGATTGTGAACTATTTGGTTTCAAATCTTAGAATAAAAGTAGCAGTAAGAAAAAGTTCCCTTTGGTTCATTTCTGTGCTGTGTAGACTAGAATGGAACCTCTCAAATGATAAAAACACGGGAAAGGCCTGAAAATGCCCCTGAGGGTTAAGATGGTAATGAAGACGGCATCGCAACAGTGACAGTGACCACAGTGACGGTAGCAGCAGCAATGGTAACTGGTAGTTAGTGGATGTTTTTGTGAGGGTTGTGCTGTTTTAAGCAGCTTATATTTTAGTCCCTTATTTAAGCAATTTGCTTCCTAATTCTGGGATTTGATCCTCTTGGTCATGAAGACTGATGAGTGATCTTCTTCCTGTTATCTTTCTAACAAAGGTAGAAATAATGGACCAATTAGAAAGCTTTTTAAAATAAAATTATTTATTTTCCACGAGGGGACAGATTTAAGACTGAGGGAGACAGTGTCACAAGTGTCATAAGTGTTAAACAATTTATAAAACCATTTATAAGTTGGATGAAAGAAGTCCTTTCTGATTCCTCCTTCACACCTGTTTGTTTATTAGTTTGTTTCCCATCTTCTTTCATTCATCTTATATCTGTATATAAGATGGTCTATATCCTGAAGGCCTCTGTCTCTTGCAGCCATAATCTTTAGTGTGTCTAGTAGATCTTCCTCACCAACTCAAGTCTGAATGTCTTGTTGGATATTCTAGCAAGATCCCCAGCCATACCTATTCTTGTTTTACTCATGTGAGGAACTTCCTATTTTGAAATTATTTTATTTATATTAATCACAGTATTTGGAAAAGGACATATCCATATGAAAGAGCCTCATGCCAGATCTTGCAGGCTTTTTGAAGCAAACACTCCATCTATTCCAATTTCTTAGATAATCTAGCATGACTCAGCATCCATCTTAAATCTGTTACATTCAGTGCCACCTTTGTAAAAAATCCAAATATTAAAAGAAGAGCTACTGTATCAATTTTCAGTGTGGTAGTAGGAACTTTTTTTTTTTTTTTGAGTCACGGTCTCACCTTGTAATTCAGGCTGGCCCTGAGCTCAGCCTCAAACTCACATCACAACAATCCTCCTGCCTTTGCCTCCCAAGTGCTGGAATTACAGGCGTGAGCCACCACACCCGGCACTGGGGTATGTGGTACTGACTGCTGTTGGGGTGAATCTCCACGCCCAGTATTGTATGTGGTTACTGGGGATCAAACCTGGGCCCTTGCGCTTGCAACATAGGCACTGGAACCACTGAGCTAAATCCTTGGCTGTGGTAGTAGGAACTTGTTTTAACATTCTAGATGCCCAGATCCTTAGAATAGGGCAAATGTAATTGATTAAAATTAAGATATTGAGGAACTGTACTGTTAATATGTTTTAAATATGTTTGCCTATTAAAATGGAAATACTGGGAAAGTATCTAAAGAAGGAAGCTTGTGAACCTTTATTTGGGAGTGACTCTTTTGGTTGTCAAACTGATAAAAGAAATCAGATGTCCTTGTTCTGGCATATTGAAAATAACTTTTTTTTTCTTTCAAATTCATATAAACTTAAAAGCTATTGAAATTTTATTTTGAAATTAGTTGATGACTTTCTCTTCTTGTCTTTATCTAAGTACCTGATTGTTGTAAGGGTGAATACCACATAGTTAAATTAGGTTTGGAACATGCAAATCAGCCAACCTCTTCACATTTGCCTAGATTACACTGTCATATCCACTCTAACAATCTGATAGTAGATTTTGTCTGTGATACTCATGTTCTTTCCAGGTTGAATGGTGGTCTTAAGTTTTTAATACTCAGTTTTTGGTGTTTGTATGTTTAGTTTGTCATTGTCTCATCCACTTGAGCTTGAAAGGTTACCTGGCATGATTTTATATCATTCTGTAGAATTTTTTAGGATGTATCATACATTGTGGTGTGCTTACAGATCTTTAATCAAAATTAAAGTTTTTATTGATTTAGTTTTCTGCAACATGGAGAATAGGAAGAAAAGTTGGGGCACCAAGAATTTATTTTCTGTCATTTGGGAAAGTTTAGTTTTATTCCTGTTGAGAAATAAAGGAAAAGACTTCTTGACCTCAAAACAGATAGTGACCTGATCATTTTTTAATTCTGAAATTTAGATCTTTACATCACACTGCTCTCTTCTTAGATATTAACATCATAGACTCAGTACCATTTAGTGGGTCACAAAATGTGGCCCATGGTAGGATGCTTTCTAACCTCTCAAATGTGCCCCTCTCTCATACCAAATGCCTTTTGAATATCAGAACAGAACATGCATTTTGCAAATTAGAATGCAACTGGAAGCAGTTATCTTAGACCAAAATGACTGGAGGTGGCTTCAGAAGTGGAAAGGAAGTCAGAAGGTCTTAGATCCTGCATGGTGCTCAGTCAGTGCTCGGTTCTGCCCTTGCCTTCCAGGTTCTCAGACTTCTCTCTCACTGACAAATTCCCTTTCAGGAGCAGGACGCACACAGCTACGTGGCCAGGAGGCAGCTCTGAAGCCAGTGATTACTTACTTCAAAAGCACTTATAGAGTTGAAGCCTGAAGTAACTAAGACAGCTTAAATCAGTCAGTTTTGTTGTGTACCAGGGAGGTATATATTAAAGTGTGGAATGGGCCTTAGAACTAGTCTAAGCCTGTCATTCATCAGATGTGAAAAACTGAACTAAAAAGTGGTCATTAAAATCAACATTTTCAAGAAATGTAATCATATATGTAACATTTAGTGTATATGGACAATGTGATTTTTTAAAGTAGTTCCAAAAAACAAGTATATAAGCTGTGAGAAAAATCAACAATTTAAGGAGGAAGGGAGACTTTAGTTATGAAACATTCATCATAAAAATAGTCTACAGTTGCCGGGCGTGGTGGTTCACGCCTGTCATCCCAGCACTCGGGAGGCAGAGGCAGGAGGATTGTGATGTGAGTTTGAGGCTGAGCTCAGGGCCAGCCTAAACCACAAAAGCGAGACCCTGTCTCAAAAAACCTAAAAAAAAAAAAAAAAATAGTCTACAGCTGTGTTACCTGGTTTGACTTGATACTTAGTTGATTTTTAATATATTCAGCCTTCTTTCTTCATAATAATCATAATATTAGAAATAAGATTATTAGAGGATATTCTAGGGGAAAATGTAACTTTTCATAGCCTGGATTTTTTCCAACTGAATAGCTCTATGGATTAGAGGAAAGTAGAAAGTGTTCAGTATATTCATGGGTAGGATATAGTCACATCTGATTTACCTTTTATTTTGGAAAATTTCAGTGCCTTCTTTCTTTCCCCTTCAACCTACAGAACATAAGATTGCTCATAGCCTAACTGAACATGAGAGAGTGAACCAGGGACGCGTAGTCTGTTTCATGAGCTCTATGAACAAAGGAAATGTGTCTACTGAGTACTGTCCCTGTGTTCTCAAAAAAGGACCAGTTTCAAATGGTTGGTTATGTGGTGCTGTTTGTCCTGGGAGATGTCTGTTTGCAGAGTGAACAAGGAGATGAATGTCTTCAAAATAAAATTATGTGCATTTTTTCATTGCCTTCATATTTTAGTACAAAAAATTTCTAGGAATAGAGAAAAAGTTGGAAGAGTTATATGCAGAATACCCATTTTTACTACCTGCATTCTATAGCTGTTAGCTTTGCGAGGTAATTGCTTTATCACAGGTGTAGTCATCTATCCATGCATCTGTAATGTATAAAATACATTGTTTCTAGTTCCCACATTTCTAGTTAGAACAGTCATTAAAACCTGAACAAAACACACAGTGGCACATGTATATACACACATCATTGTCTTTGTACATACGCCTTTTTCCTCCATCCTATAAGCTGTGATGACAGAATTTTATTTTATTTTTTGTAGAATTGAGGAAGAAGTGTGGGATAAATACATCATCCCGGCCAAATCAGAGTCTGAAAAGTATAAAGTGAGCCGAACTTTCAGCTTCCTCATGAATAGGATGACTAACCCTCGGAATAAATCCAAGGTAATTAGGAGGCTGAACTTATTTTCCATTAAGCATAGACGGTTTCATTTCACAGAGATCAGTAGGGTTTCCACTTTCCTTTAAAATCATTTACCTTAGGTTGTATCTATGCCTTTCTTGTGGAACATTGCCCAAATCACTGGATACATGAAGGCAGCCACGTCTTGGGAGCTAGCACGTGTCCTTCTACTTTCCTTGCTCTGTGGTGCGCAGTCCTGGTATTCTCAGGAGAGGCAGAGATTTGTCAGTCCTTGAGGCTTCTGTAAGAAGGTTGACTCACAACATATCCCCTTTTCTAATTTCCCCTACTGCTCTGCTGCTGCTGCTGCTGCTGTTTCTGAAGATGAGAAGCAAGGATGCCAAAGACAAAGAGAAATCAAACCGACATCAGTTTGTCCCAGGAACACTCTCTGGAGTTCTGCAGTGTGTGGCATGTGATAAAACACTCCTGGGGAGAGAGTCACTCCAGTGTTCCAGTAAGTTCTTGGGCCTGGTGATGGCTTTGTGCTGTTTCTCCAGTCAGTAGGATCCCTCAGGGTGGGTTATTGCTAGCCACATTTACAAAGACTTGCTGTCTAGTACCATATAAGAGCTTGGAAGAGTTTACTGTGCAGTGACTGATACTGATAGAATCAGTTCTCTTTGTCCACAACTGATCATGTCTCCAAGCCCCAGGTCCATCTGCCACTGTGTCTCCCATGTGGATGTCTCCATAGCATCTCCACTGTTACTGTCTCAAACTGAGCCCTCAATCACCCCCTCTGTGGCATCTAATCTTCAAATGCACCCACTTTCTGTCACATCCCACATCCAATCTTTTGCAGTTCTCTTTGCTCTGTTTTCAAAATGTATATAAAACTCATCTACTTGCCATCTACCACTGACATCTGGTTAGTCTAAAGTTACCATTTCCACATCATTCTAGTGGTTGTCCTTGTTCTTTGACCCTCTGAAGTCCATTCTCAACGCATCCACATGCATGAGTTTTTAAGTCTAGATCCTCAAATTCCAAATCTCCCAGTGGTTTCCAGCACCCTCTGAGGGGGAGCCACTTTACCATAGCCACAAGGGCCCCTGAAGACTTTTCTTCCTTCTCCCCTCTGCTCACTGTTCTGGCTGCACCAGTGTCTGCACACTGCAGCAAGTGTGCTGCAGTCCCAGAGCCTTCCCTGGCCGTCCTCTCTGCCCACAGTGGTCTTCCCACAGCTGTCCCTGTGGACTGCTGAGAGCTTTCCCTTCACAGTGAGATTTCCTGGTCACCTCTTCTGCCTTGTCCTTCACATCTTCTCCTTATTTCCTCCTGTATAATATTTACCACCCTCTAACTTACTGCACATCTTACTGTCTCCATCCTAAGTCCTGTGGGACTGGATTTATCTCTTTTGAACTGTTCCCTGCTGTATCCACAGCAGTTAGAGTGATGCCTTAGAGCTATTAGTTAGTATTTGTTGAATCAAAGAATGACTGAAAGGCAGAGTTCATGCTCAGGCAAGAAAAATCCACTTCATAGCATTGGTCAGCAGCTGTAACTGGAATATTTGGGAGGTGGAATGGGCACATGAAGGGGAAGGAAGAGCAATAGGCATATGTACAGTGCCCCTGAACTCAAAGAGTTGAATTTAAATGTACTTACAGTTGTGTATATTGTCTGCTCATGGCCTTAAAGGCATATTGGTTGTTCTTGCGTTAAAGGCAGATTGATTGGCAGTGTCATTAATAATGTCAACTTTATTGCATGCTTAAATTTGGCTTCCCTTGAAGAATGAATTTCCTTCCCTTGTGAGATCTGAGATAGCACCACACCATTCAGATGGAATTTAATTTTCTAACGTGCGTGCGCGCACGTGTGTGTGTGTGTGTGTGTGTGTGTGTGTGTGTGTGTGTATGTGCGCGTGCGTGCACGCAAGCTGAGGCTCACCCCCAGGCCTCATGTATTCTACCCAGGCATTCTACCTTGAGCCACTAGATCTTAATCTGTTAAATTTTTAGGGATTTGCTGCAAGGATTGTTGAGGGCTTGTTTCTGATGGCCCATATTTCAGCAGTGAGGTTATCTGCAGGGTGAGCATGTGTTTCATTGCTTATCATTGCACTTTTTGGATAGGACTGGATCCCTTCAATTGTACCCCTAGCCACAACCAAGACCTTGCACAATGATATTTTCCAGGTCTTAATTCCCATTCACTGCGTGTTATCTCGTCCTGATCCTCCTTCACTGACCGTCTTTTGGTCTATCCACTGTAGCTGAAGTACTGCTCAAGGGACTCAAGGGAAGCTAGGGCCACTTTCCACTTGGGCTGGAGAACCTCTCCTGCTCACACTGACCTTACCTCTTCAGACAACTCTTTTTTTCTTTTCCATAGTACATTACTCTTCTGTTTTATCACCAGTAGGGTTTCCTTTTCTCCCCCTAATTCTGAGTGCTTTCTGGGCTCAATGCTAGGATTTTATTCATTTTCCCCTTTATTGTTTCTAAGTATACATATCTACATAGGATATTTTAGAACATACACTATCTTCCTTTTGTAGACTCTTTTCTCTGAGATCGGTGCCTATAACCCTTTTACTTTCACATTTATGTGAAAATGCTGGCATCCATTTTTGTGTGTGACCTCTTCTGTTTTATAATTATACCCTTTGTCCTTGCCACATTCTGGAAAGAACCTTTCAAGTTTAATTTCACAGCACTTGCCTAAAGGCTAAGCACTGTGTCATTCAGGGCCACTTATAAGAATGATGGTATAATGATATCACTGAAGCTCAGGTGCCACAGACAGACTGGCTCACAGAGTGACCCTGTGGACAGCATCTTCATCTAAAGACTTCACTGTCTCCACAATCCAGCATGCCTTCAGCCAGCCTCCGATCCATTCGCAAAGTTCTACCCCTCCCAGCACGCTTACAGGCTGGACCATGGTCCCCACGAATCTGCTTCCCTCCGTCTCTGCCTTCAGTGTTACTTGTTCACTCTTTCATTTCCCCTCTCACTGTTGCCACCTCCTGGCCTGATGTGAGAGAATTGTGCCAGCTTTTTCCCTTCTATATGTGTCCTTTACAACTGTATTTTATGATGAGACTTGTACCACACTACGCTGTAATGTGCGGCTTGCACCAGCCCGCATGAATTCAAGGACTTCTCTGCTTGGCTGAGCCATGCCCAGGCTCTTTATGGAGTCTGGTTCCTTATCTGGGTCCTACTTGGATGCTTCCTCTCTGGTCTCTTTAACAACAGCAGACAGCTGGATCTTGCCAGTCCTATTGTCCTTGACTTTCACTGCCTGCTCTTCCCTTCCTGTTGGTTAGCCTGTGATAATCTCCATTGTCTTTCTTTTCTCTGCTGTTGCCACGAACCCAGATCTTCTACTTCCTCTTTGGAAGTCTTCCCTGACCACTGTGGTCAAATTCTTGCCCATTACTCATATGATCTGTTTATCATATTCTATTTAATATCAGGTTATGTTTAACCTCTCTGACTTCTAACTACTGAAATAGGTTAAGTTCTTTAAGGACATAGTCACATAGTCACTCCATCTATCATCAGAAGCTGGCTCTGGCCTAGAAAATGACTGAAAAAGTCTCAGGGAAGAGATCCCTGAACAGGAATTTTGTGGTCAGTAACCATACACTGACTTAACTCATACTGAGTTAAGTGGATTGTAAGAAGGTTGTAATGGAAGTCAGAAGTTTCTGATATAAGATATATTTAGGAGTTAAAGCAGTTGTTACTTAAAAAAAAGATCAGGATTCATAAACGATACAAAGCAATAATTTAAGGCTAATAATTTAAAGATAAAACTCACTTTAAATTTTACCACATACAGAAAATTGCTGCCATGCTGAGGATTTAGCTCAGTGGCGCCAGGCTTGCCTCATAAGTGCAAGGTCCTATACTCGATCCTCAGTACTAGGGAAAAAAAGAAGAAAATTGCTGTTAATATTTTGACAGAGTCCTTTCTAACCATAAAAATATTCTTACCCCCTTATAATGCTAATGTTTCAAATGATGGTGATTTCAAATGTATTTAATTATTTCTCATTGTACATTTAAGTTTTCCCCTAAGTTTTCACAAGATAAGTGAGTGTTGCTATGAACATATCACTCTCCACACTTTTGACTATCCCGTTATATTAAATTCCAGAAACACTGTTTGTGGGTTGACATGTATTTGGTTTTTTTCTTTAACACACAATTTATTAGAAATGGTTTTAAATTTTATAGATTTTTTTTTCCTTGTGGTTTAAACTTTGCATATTAGCATTAAGTTTTTACTTCGAGTAATAGGATATAACATGGGAAGTTTCTGTTTCAGGTTGGTATTAATATTATATCAGTATATTTTTAACTGTGAATGTTAAAATTTCTGATCCTTATAACATGTGATAAGAAACAACACACAGTATAAGTATTCAAATTCCTGGTGTAATTTTTCTCTGGTAAAGCTTATGTTGCTAATTTTTCAAATAATTTTATTTCAGTTCTAATTTTTGAATAGGTTTGACTGCTTATTTGGGTATTATTTTATCTCATACAAAAACCCTACCTTTGCTGCATATTTAACTTTCAGCAACATAAAATTATCATTTAAGGCCATTATATGTCCTTTGCATTAAATTTTACTGCACTTTCTTTTCTTTTCTTCTTTGTATTTTCCTGAACTATTTTTATGGTTTTTGATTTGAGGTGTGTGTCTTTAATTTAGCCAGAGATAATCTGTATTATAACTGTAAGTTCTTGTTTTATGACAAAGGATTTTTCTTATTTACATTTAATTTTACTGCTTCCAACTATCTTTTATGGTTTCTTGCTGTCTTCCTTGATGTCTGGCTCAACTATTTAGACCACGTATTGTTTGCTTTTATCTTCTCATGGAATTTGGCCAGATAGGCTCTTTTAATATCGACTAATGATAGCTTTAAGGCTGTGTAAGGCTAATAATTTAATACTCTTTCATTTTCCTCATGTTTACCATTTCCCCTCTGCCTGTTAATTATTATTACTATATTCCTTTTGTATGTTTTATATTTAATCTTTCAAAACTAATTTTCTATTTTTTGAAAAATACAATATTTTAGCCACCTGTGTCTCTACTTATAATTTTTAGATTTGCTTTTTTTTTGCTCGCTCTTGCTCCTTTTTTTTCCCTTCTTTTTGTGGCTATCGCCAGTTCATTCCTTAATTTTGGTTCTGCTTGCAGTTGTCTAGAATAGAATTGATCTAATTTCTGAAACTTTTTGTAACTGAGGGTATTTTTTGCTTCTTTCTCACAGAAGACGATTTACCTAGCTAAATAAAACTTTGGACCAAATTCTTCTCTTCAAAGTGGGTCCAATATAGTTTGGCACCTGTTATTATAGTGAGAGAGTCTGGGGTTGGTCTAGCTTGACTCCTTTGTCAGTAACCTCCTTGTTCTGACCGGACGCTTGAGAACTTTAGAATTTTTAATCATCTGAATAGTGTCAGAATGTTATCTATAGAATTGGAGTCATTTTTATCTTTCTTAAAAAGCACTGAGAGCTTTTGATCTGCCCTTTGTTTGAGGTGCTTTTTCAGCTGTACAACATTTTCGTCTCTTGTAGCTTTGACTGTTACTGCTTCTGATCTCATTCTTCTGATTTCTTTTTTGGATAATTGTGATCGCTGGTATCCATTTTTTTGTGTGACCACTTCTGTTTTATAATTATACCCTTTGTCCTTGCCACATTCTGGAAGGAACCTTTCAAGTTTAATTTCACAGCACTGCTTTGATATTCTTCTCGCCCAGATCTGTCTCCGTGGGGCTTACCTCCTGCTTTTCCCTTTACCTTCCCCACAGTCTCCACCTCTCCCTCAGAGCTCCATTCTCCTGTCCTCTCGTTGGCCTATTTTACACCCTGTCCCCCCCTCAGGGCCTTTGGTCCTATTATATTGAAGCTCCATCTTCTATCTCTTATTGAAAAAATGGTTTCAGTATCTACATTGTTCTCTGTTTTGGGACTTCATATTCCTTTCAGTTTCCAGTGTACCTTTGTTCTGTGGAATCCTGTAGTGTCTACATTTTTCATTCTTCTTTTATTTACTTGTTCTGGAGTAGAGACAACTATTGGCTTGACCCTGCTTCTCGGCCACTGTGTGTTGGCTGAAATGACCTGTCCCCAGTAGGCAGTTGTGAGGCTCTGCTTTGTACACAGTTCACAAAAGAACTGGGCGGATGGGCTCTTATCTGGCATGACCCTGATGGGCCAGGATGGTGCCTTCTATCCCCAGGGAAAGATGTCTTCTCAAAGAGCTCCTAATACACCACAGATCCTCTGGCTGGGCTGCAGCATGTCCTCGTGTTGTGGAGGCAGGAAGGGGAAAGAAGACGAGAGAGGGGCCAGGCAGGGAGCAGTCCTCAGATACTGTGGGTTTCTGAGGAGAGCCTGGGCTTGTGCATGAGCAGGAAGGACAGGGAAACTTCCTCCTTTGCTTCCTTCAGTGCAATGCAGCCACGTTGTTATTTTAGGATATAAAAACTTGGGTAAGTGGCTGGGTTTTCTCACTGAAGTGGCCACCTTGAGCTTCCACTTAATGGGAGCTGCTGTTGGAGTCTGACAGTTACCCCTCTCCCTCATAAGCCTTGTGACTTTCGGTGGTCCTAGGTATTGACCCCCTGTGGGAGAAATCCACAGGTGTCAGAAATCCCTACAGTGTAATTCATACAATTGCAAAGGAGTCCTCAGGTGGACAAGCATTGTGTATTGTATAGAATTCCATTGTTCAAAATCGATAAAGTAATTTCAGAAGATAAAAAATATCTCCAAGGAAGTCAAAATCCCAAGAATGTGTTTGCCCTCAGCTGGAGATCCATGTGCTCTAAGTATTTGTCTTTCCTTAGGTTTTCTAAGTATTTGCAGTATTTGTGAATGTTTTTTAATCACCAGTAAATGCAGGATGTAGTCTTGTTCATTTCCAGTTTCTCTCCTGAGTGGACACTTCTGAATCTTTTCTGTCTATTTCAGACTGTAATGCAAACGTTCACAAGGGCTGTAAAGACTCTTTGCCTCCGTGTATTAAGGTAATCTCCTGGCCATTGTTGAATCTGTGTGTCTACTGTAGCTTGTTTATTTTATAATCTCAGTTTGAGATCTGACTCATTTTTATTGCTCTCTGGATTTATTTCTAAAGTGATCACTGCAGTAAAAACATAACACGTGCTCAGAATCTGTTGTTATTTACTTAGTTGTCCACTTTGAGCAATGGAAAGAAAGCCCCCATCTGGCCATTTGGGTGATATTGTGTTGTGTGAGTGGGTTAGGCTTGCTTGGTTTACTGCTACAAACCCTATTTTAAATGAAAATTTGAGCAGTGATTCTCAAATAGCAGCCAACACCAGAATTACTGGGAAGATGTGTTAAAATCTTAACTACTGGACTCAGGCGCAGTTTCTGGGAAGTTCCCTGGGTTTGCTGGTGCTGCTGAGATCCCATCTGGAGAACACAGGCCCGAAGAAACGCGCCCTGTCATTGGGTTGGGCTTGCGTGGATGAGGGCATCTGCGCCTGTTCCTTTCCTCTCCTTGCCCAGGCAGAATGTCCCTTTGGGGAAATGGAGGCACAAGCCTCTGTGTTGACTAAAACACACTCTGTGTCAGGTTACAGAGCCAAGTGAAATAAATAATAAAAAATAATAAAGTGCGGAGCTGTGTGAGCATTCTTATGGTTTGGCGGCACTCTGATCTTATTCCATGTGTTTCTAATATTCTTTACCAGAAATTCCAAGAGAAATACAACAAGAACAAACCACAGAGCATCCTTGGAAGTAAGTGATGTGGGAAAATGACAAGAACTTCTGCAAGTTTAATGCACGCCACATTGTGTTCTGAGAATCGCTTATATTATGCATCAAGAAGAAACGTATCAGTGGCTAGAACATTTTGGAGCTGTCCGGGAAGTCTGGGCACTCGGTTCTGCCTTCAGGACATGAGAGTGCAGGGCCCCGCTGGGTCTGCAGGTCTCACCGGCCTGAGGTTCTGTCAGTGCGGATCACAGGTCCCGGCACCTTCCGTTTCACCCCACCCCCACCTGAGCTCCGCACGCTCCGCCTGTTTACACTCGCCCGTGTGCGCCCTAGTAACAGTGCTAATGACACCTTGCTCCTATCTAAAGCTGGCTCTGTGGAGTACAAGCACAGGTTTATGGGAAAGCTGGTCAGTGCTTCCCCATTCCATTTTCTTGTTTGTCGTGTCACCCAAACACCCTCAGTCCCTAAGTGGAGAGACAGGGCTGCCGCGGGGTGTCAGGGCAGTTCGGAGAAGGGAGATTGGAAGCACGCATCAGGTCGCAGCAGGGAGACCAGTTTCAAGGCTGGGTGTGTGCCGGGTTGGATTGGCCATTCGAGGATTTAGCCTCCGGCTTTGAAGCGACTTTCCTTATCAGAATTGCTGTCCTCTGAGAACCGCGTGCTGCTGTCACTCTGATTTCCAGGTTCTTCAGCTAGAGACATCCCACAGCCTGGCCTCGTATTGCACCCTTCACCTTCCATGCCCATTGGACTCCCGGCTCAGAGAAAGGAGCCCACAGGGCAGGGCCCTCTGCTCTCCAGAAGCGTTCCCAACACCACTCTGGAAAGGTAAGGCTCGATCCTCCTGGGGTGGTTCATTCGATCCTCATGGGGTGCCGTTCGATCCTCGTGGCTCACACAGGCTGTGGGAGCCAAGCCTTCTTTCCTTCCTCCCTCCCAGCTTCAGGAGGTCGGTCACGTCTTTGGAGTCTGAGGTTGACGGGAACAACTGGCGAAGCAGGTCTCACTCCGATGAGCTGGTGCAATCCGCGGGCTCTTCTTCTCCCTCCGCGGAGAGTTTTGTATTGGAAGGTGAGGAGATGTGTTTGCCTTTGCTTCTGTTTCTGTGAGCATTTGCTGACAGGAATGTTTTCTATAGGAAGCAAGACTGAAACATATTCTTTTGTGCTGTATAAAAGAAATCTGTTTCACGGAGTTGTTTGGCATAGGTTCCACTTTTAAAAAGAAAGAAAAATCTCTCCTGAAAGAAGCAACCAGAGAGCAATTAGGCAGACATGGTGTGACTTTTAAATGGACGTATTCCCAAAAGAACAGGATCGTGATAAGCAAAAAGAAATACCCTGTGCATTTATCATGGGAAAGAGGTTTTACAGAGATACACAAATTAGAATAGTACCCTAACCCTATATATTAAAATACAGATTTTGATTAGTAGAGACTGGTTATGCATTTACTTTTGAGTAGTTTCTCCTACATGTTACCTCCTATTTCTAGGGGACTGAAAGCACTTGAAAAGTATATTTGGTAGGAGAGGACCTAATTTGAGGAATTGCTTTTCATATCCAGCATCTATCAAGAAATGAAAGAAACCCAGTGGGAGAAGAGAGAGGGAAGGAGTCTGCCTCCAAGCCCATTGCTTTAATCTGTTGACAGCTCCACGTGACAGTTGTGAGCTGGACCCTCTCTACTGAGTCTTGTTTGGGGCAATAGGACTTGTTTTTCCTAAAGGGTATTTGCATCTGCGTGTGTAATGTGAGTCTGCCAGAAAAATCTTCACTCACTTGCAACTTAAATCTTTGCACTCTGCTATGTGCTTTGCTAAAACCGGAACAAACCACGTGGACCAGTTAAAAATTTAGATTTGAATAAATAGTGCAAAATAAACCAGAGCAAAGAAGTGGGATCCTATGAGCACAGTGTGGACTCTGAAAGTTCCCTGAAGTAGGAGTGAAACAGGAAGCCATAATGAGCAAACAAACCTGCAGGTTTCTTTTTTCAGCCCTGTGTACACAGCTGCTAGTTTTTGTTTTGATCAGCACGTGTTTGCAGTACGTGATGATGCTGATGGGTGCACATGACGCATCCTAATTGTCTGCATGTCTGCTTGTCTTCCCCTCCCTCCCCTCCCTTCATCTGTGGATCCCTTTCTCATTTGTGGCAGATCTGATACTTATGATTTATTTTGCCCTTGAAATCATTTATACTTTGGAATGTCCATATAAGAGAAGCCACATGATATGCTCATGCTTCTGATTTATTTTATTTAATGTTATGATCTCAAGGTGTATCCAGTTTTCTACAAATATCTCAAATTTATCATTCTTCGTGGCTGAGTAATGCTCTATTTTCTAGACACCCCCCTGTCTCTGAAGTTAAGACTTAGATGGAAGATATCCTTGAAAACTTCAGATCACAAATGCCAGCCCCAAGCAGTCGATCCCTGCCTCACCTACCATCACTGTTCTCTAGCTCGGGGCTCTCTGTGAGGCTGAGTAGACTAATCAGGGATGGCATTTTTGATCTCTAGTTTTGAAGGCTGATTATTTTTCCAGTTAGGTTTTATTTTCAGAGAAACATGGTACACACCACATTTTCTGTATCCCTTCATCTGCCGATGGACACATAACCTGCTAGAGCTGGCTCTTCTTGGCTTTCATGGAAGCTCTCTTGATACGGACCATTTATCATTCCAGTTTTCAGATCTTCCAATTCCCCAAGACTGTGTATTTTGGCTAAGTTGTGTCTGTCCCCATCACTTGTTTAGGGTACACAAGCTGGAAATGTGGTACTTACACACGGCTGTTGTTCTGTGTGTGTTACTGTCCTTTTCCAAACATTTAGATGTTGAGGACTCTTCCCTGTGGAGCGATCTCAGCAGTGACACAAAGGAGTTTGAAGCCGAGTCGTGGAGCACGGTGGTGGACCCCTCATTTTGCAGTAGGCAGGAGAAAGATGCCGTCAAGAGGCAAGATGTCATTTTTGGTGAGCATCTCAATACATCCTGGGGCTGGAGCAGCATGGCATAGAGGAAAAACTATGACATTCAAAAGCACACAATTTATCTGACTCAGATGACCTCAATCTCTCTCTGTGTTTAATGAGGATAATGTTTTGAAGTGTTGCTCTAGGGTTTAAATGGAGCCTTGTATAAACCTGGTATAAGCCAAAGTGTACTTTTCTTACCTTTTCCAGTTACTTAGGCTGTTAGGTACTTTCCTATCACAAAATACCCTCCACCCACGACATAAAGGAAGAGAAGTTTATTTGGCCAACGGCCTCCTGTGGGTTCCGTCCACATTGGCTTCTCGGCAGAAGCAGCATGGTGGAAAGGCCTAGCGGAGGACGGCTGCCCCATGCCCATGGCGACCCGGAAGCACAGGGAAGGGGGGAGGTGGGGACCAGAACACATCCTTCCAGGTCTCACCCCAGTGACCCCTGCCCAGCCCCACTTCCGGACAGCACCTCCAGTGCAGGAAGCCACTGGCAGTCCAGTGTCCCCTGATCCAAACACTCCCAAACGTGAGATTCTTATAGAACATTTTCAATCCAAGCCGTACCACTTTGGCTTGGCCTATGCTTTCCCCTCTCTTGTGTAATGTTCGCACCTATTTCATAGAAAGGAGTCAGGGCTCTTGCATGTGGCCCTGAAGCTCTCTTGCATTTCCTGACTGTAGCATGAGAAGCAGCATCCAGATCATAGAACTGTAATGGTGTGCTGCTGTCCTGAGTGTGGGATTTAACTGTGGACAGACATCACTACTTCTTGCTGTTTAGAATAGAAGAATCTGGAATAGGGGAGGTGAGTTTCTATACTAACTAGGAAAAGGGAAGTTTTTTAAAAATTCAAGTTCAGAATAGACGCTAACGGTATTTAAGATACCCTGCTGTAGGGCTGAGCGTTTGCCTAGCGTGTGTGAGGCCCCAGGTTTGATCCTCGGCCTCTCTCCCCCAAAAAGAGATATCATACTTTGAAGATGAGACAACCTTTCCATTTTCCCTGACTGTGTTGGCAAGTCCCCTGGAGGGGAGGCCAGCTGCTGGCCTATATCAGGAGGTGGTCACACAGGTCAGCAGAGAACCTGTCTGGGACCGAGCAAGTGGAGCTTGTGTGGGCAAAAGTGTCTTTTTTTAGTATTTCCCAAGCTTTTGCATCAAGCGTTTACTTCCAATTACCTCTCTACTTTGTGTATCGTGAAAAGCAATCGAACCCACTGAGATTAATTATCGCACACGGCATGGCTGTTAGTGTCAGAAGGCCCTGCGTTCCTCTGAAATCCTTCACCTTGTCTTCTTCACTGTTCCCCTTTTAAAGTTGAAAAGATTCCATTCTTTTGGGGTCAAGATCAGTAAACGAATTAAAAGATTAAGGGAAATAATATGGGGAGCACAGGAGGCACTGAAAACATGACAGGAAATAATAATTATATAAAACTAGTAGCCTTTCAGTGAAAGATGTTCTTGTTTTTGATAAAATAAGGAAGTTACCTTTAGACTGACTTACTCTCCACAGCTGAGATCCTAGTTCTTCCATGAAATACAGTGAATTTGGAATTGCTCACATTTGTAGAACTTGTACTGGTAGTATTTCTCACACTGAGTTCTTATTTTCTCTCTAAGGCATTTAAAAAGTTGAGCCATAATTAACATATAATAATTAACATACAATAAAATTCACTTCTGGAAAGTATTATATATCATATTTAGTGAACTTGCAAAGTTGTACAAAAATCATGCATTCTGTAATTCTAGAATATCTATATCAGTAAAAGAAACCCCTCGTATCAGGTAGCACCACTCCCCATTTTCCCTAACAGCCTCTGGCAACCATGGACCTAGTTTCTGAACCTAAGGATTTACCTACTTTGGATATTTTACATAAATAGAACCATATGTGCCCTTTCTCCTGTCACACAGCATATTTTTAAGGTTCATTTTACAGTTGAATAATATTCCTTTTTATATATGTAATTATCAGTTGATGGACATTTGTGACTGTTTACACTTTGAGTTATATAACTTTATTTTTAATATATTCTAAGGTAACTATCCTTTTTTGCAGTCTTCCAGCAATATCACAATTTCTCCACATCCTCACCAGTACTCCCTGGCTGGCCATTTATTTTCTGGTTCTAATTGTGCATGTGTGAGTTAGAATCACTAAGATGAGGATGTGAGGTTTGTTTTCTCACGGTGGTGCTGGGGATCGAACTAGGGCCTTTGCATACTAGGGAGACTCTGCTAGGGAGCTGTGTCCCCAATGCTGCTGAACAGCTTTTCGGCACTTATTGTACACCTCCTTGGAGGGAGACCTATTCAAATCTTGTGCCCATTTCTAAATTGTTTTTATGAAATTCTTGAGTCATATGTTTAAAAATATGTTCTTTAATTTTTTAATAAGTCCCTTGTCACAGCTATGATTTGCAAATATTTTCTCCTGTTTTGTGTCATTATTTTTTTTACTTCCTTTTGTGACCTGTGATTGTGATTTACCATTTACCTCTGGAGAAAATGGAATTTTGCAGACAGATCCCACAACAGAAAGAAACTATTCTATTGAAAGACTGATTGAAAGAAGTTCCAGGTAATTTGCCAAATTAATTGTTCTTCTGTAGGGTGCAAAATCCAAAGGGGAGAAAAACAAGCAAAGTAAGTTACATTTTATAGGACAGTCAGGTAGGAAGGGGGTGTAGTTCTGAACAGAAGGACTGAAAGATGCTGGCTAGAGTTTCTGATTTCTTTGATTCTTCTATTTTGGACTTGATTTCCATACATATACCTTCTCTTAATACCTAGAAAAATGAAAGTAGCTTCCTCTTTTGAGTTCACATGTTTAATCCACACTGACTTGTATATTGGGAGAAACATCTTTTTATTCCTACGTATTCTTTCTCTTATTTCTATGGCATAGTGTGCACCGCTAATTTAGGTCTGCAGGGACTCTCGCTTTGAGCTTCTTTGGAACACGTGTCTCTTCACACATTTCAGAGCTAATACAGACAGAAATGCACCACATCCAGACCCTGTTCATCATGTCTGAGATCTTCAGGAAAGGCATGAAGGAGGAGCTGCAGCTTGACCACAGCACTGTGGATAAGATCTTCCCCTGCTTAGACGAGCTGCTTGAAATCCACAGGCATTTCTTCTATAGCATGAAGGAGCGGAAGCAGGAATCCTGTGTTGATAACGATAGGAATTTTATGATCAGCCGGATTGGAGATATTCTGGTACAGCAGGTAAGGAAGGTTTGAAAACCTTGTCATAAAAAACCTGAAGGTTTGTTCCTTGGTTTCTTTTCTCTTTGCACAGACCAAATATCTGACACCCACAAGTCAAAGGAGGAAAGCTGAACTTGGGCTTACACTTTGTAGAGGGCTGGCTCCATGCAGAGTGGCGTAGCAGAGGGGCATCATAGAGGAGAAATGGTCCATGGCCAGACAGACAGAAAGCAGCAAGCAAGAACCACTTGCCTCCCATCTTTTCCTGTATATTCTACCCAGGCACTAAGCATATGGATTGATGCCACCCACACCCAGGGACAATGATGAACCAATCAGTGTACTGATTTAGTTACCACACACCCTTAACCCATTTTCATATGCCTTAGAGTCATCCTCTGAGCACATGAGGCTTTCCAGATAGAAACAGTTTGTACTCTTTACAGTATAAAAACTTATGGAGAAATAGAATAGATTTCAATGCAATTATTACCAGATGGACTTGTCTGATGTTGAGGCTGATTGGTATTAAGGTTTCAGAGAGCTCCTAACAGCCAGTGATGGGCTCCTGTGTGTGTCACAGGTCCTGATTG
>PVIR01006793.1:0-63974 GCA_004026965.1 Petromus typicus
AAGGCCACCGGAGGGACCCACCTCACCGCAGCCAGGCTCACCCCAGACAGCCCTGCCTCCTAACCATGCACTGGGCCTGGGCTGGCAGGGGGTTAACCCACTGAGGGGGTACGCAGCCCCTGCAATCCCGTCACTCAGTGGTCTCTCCGTCTGGGCAGGCTGATGACTAGGATGAACTGGCACAAATGTGATGCTGTCTCGGGAGTCAGATGGGACTGTACATTGTGACATGTGAGGAAGGGCTGAGGAGAGCTCGTGGTCGGAGGGTAAGAAAGAAGAAAGGAGGGCTGCACTGCAAGCAAAACCATGAAGAGAGCCCGGACATAATGACCCCGATCTGCCCTCAGCCGCAAAAGCCGGCAGCTACTCTTTCCCCTACATGAACGCTCCTATAGATACTGCTTGGGATGAGATCTGTCTGAGTTTGTTTTGGTTTTCATATCTTGTATCAAAAGTTGCTGGTTTGTGGGATAAAATGTCAGACGTGGACATAAATTGCCCTTCCGTCCTATCTTAGAAAGTGCTGGTGGAAGGACACACAGACACAGGATGTGTCCACACTGACACGGGACGTGCAGTGCCATCAACTCTTGGTGCTTCCTCACTAACAGTATTTCCTCAGATGATGTGCCATTCATTGTGAGCAGTGACTCTGTGTGGGAAGCATTCCTGAACTTGTTGGAAAATGAAGGTGATCCATCCCTACCTCGAAGGACTGAGAGATTTAAAGGAGGCTACATTTGTGGAGAAGGCCTTTGGCATATAGAACACCCACGCCTACCGCCTGGAATTCATGGGTGGAGAAACCAACCTGGAGTGTCTGGGATGTGCTTGGGGTGAAGGACAGGCAAAGGTGGGCTCATCACTCAGACTGCGCCTCCACTATCCCAACGTGTTGATGGCTGGCTCATCTGTCAGTTTAATGCCAGGTGATAAACTGTTAAGAAAGACACAAAAGAAGGAGTAAAAGGGAGACAAAGGAGAGAGCGAGAGAGAAGTTTTAAAATGGTGATGGCTGAGACGCAGGTGAGAGATAAATCCTTCACCAAGGTGTGGGCACATAAAAATCATACATGCCTGTGGCTTAGGTATGGCTCTGTGATCAAAAAGTTTATGGGACTGAAATGCATTTATTTTTCCCTAGCATAGGGTAAGGCTTCTGTATTTCAGTCCTGCTACACTGACCTTTGCATGTGGGTAGGAGGAGGGGCGGCCATCCCTGGGTTCTGGGATGAGGTCCTCAGAATAAAATTAAGCTGGTTCTGCTGAAGGGATTGTTGAGGGCTTTCTTTATCTATTATATCTTCTCAATTTCCCAACATGCATCACAGAAATGTTAGTTCTACCAACATGTGTTTTCATTTTTGCATAAAAGCCAACTCCTAATAGAATGCTCATTGGCTCCTAGCTTTTCTTTATGGCTCCTTACTGTACTCTTCTTACTTTTGTTTGACATCTACCTGTTGCCAAGCTTTATGGGTGCCTCAGATATCATCAGAATACCTGTCAAACTTTGTTCTGGCCATAGCTATTACATGTCTAATTCCCCACAACTCCCAAAGGGCCCAGCTACCAACCACAAAGCTTGGGGAAACCCTGAGCCCCACCTTTGGAACTGCCTGAACTGGCCCCTTCCTGCTTCCTACTACTTCCTCCATCTAAGAAGCCAAGATGGCTTCTTTTTCTTCTTGTGTATTTATTTTCTTGAGCTTCCAACACAAGACACCAGAGACTGAGTGGCTCAAGTAACAGAAATTTCTTTTGTTGTCGTGCTAGAGGTGGCAGTCTAAGACCAAGGTGTTGGTGGATTAGCTTCCCTGAGGTCTCCTTCCTTGGCCTCAGATGGCCACATTCTCCTTGTGTTGTCATGTGGCCTTCTCTGTGCACATCCCGTGTCTGTGTGTATGTGTGTGCACACGTGTGTGTGCGTGCGCATGTGTGTGTGACCTCAATATTCCTTACAGTGAGGAAGCAGTTGCTGGCCCGAGGCCCACTCTCATGGCTTCATTTTAATTTAATCATCTCCATAAAGATCCTGTCTCCAAGAGACTTGAGTTCTTAAGTCTTAAGGAGAGAACTTCAACATGTGTCTTTTGTGGTGGACACAGTTCTGCCATAGCCCCCGCCCGCCATGAAGTGTCCAAGCCTGGCTTCCAGTGTCCTTTGGCTCTCACACTGTGGCCTCCAAGCATTCCTCCAGCTGTCCTCCAAGCCCCTGCCTTCTGCACCATACTCCTGCAAAACTCGCCGACTCTCAGCCAGCTGTGAGGCTTGTGGAGCCCTTGTGCCCTCCATGTTATAATGTCATGTGGCCACAGCTGCTGACAGGCTGTGGTATCCTCCACCAGAGTTCCAGCTCTTTTCTTAAGAGGTAAAATGGACAGACTTGACTTCACATTCTCAAATGTCTTCTGCATTTTGATGGCCTGTCTGGACTCTGTCTTTTTAGCAACTCTACCTTGTAGGGCTCCACAAATTCTTCTGTGAGCACAATCAGAAACCATCTGGGTGTGTCAGCTCCCAGGCTCCATGCCAGTCTGAGCCCAGTCATCCTATCACCAGCTGGAAGCTCTCAGAGAGCTCTGCAATGGGGCCTCTCGTCCTCCAGGACTCCTAGGACAGTTCATCATTCAGCATGATGCTGGCCATATAGTCCCAATGGCCCAGTCACACACTTGTTGGAAACCACACCAACCTGTACCGCAACCGTGAGTCAGCCTTCGGTCCTCATTATCACTCAGAGGATCCCTACAATTGTCATCTACTTGTTTGAAAATTAAGAGCTTGATTTCCCCTAGGTCTCAGCTCCTTCTTCTCCAACATGGTGATCATGAGAATGACACCTTTCCAGTGTGCCATCACAGCCATTACCTGAAGTGGCACAAAGCCTGGGATAATACAAGCAGTCAGTGAGTGTTAGTTTTCAAGGTCATTCTGCCAGGAAGACTTGGAGAGAGACCTGAACTTGGGTTATGAGCTTCTTTTCTCCTTTGTAGATAGCTACAATTTGCATTTGACCAAATATGTATGGAATATCTGTCATTTTCTCAGCTTTGTGTTAAGCCCTTTGGTTTTGTGTGACTCTCACATAAGCTTTGAGGTTGGGATTGTATGACAGAACTTTACAGCACTGGAGAGGAAGCCCTGAGTGGATTTCACAGATGGTGCAAGGAAGGTCAGGCAGTGAAACTCAAGGTAATGTGAAGAGATCACACCAGCCTGTGCTCCCCGGCAGAGCCTGCTGCTGTACGGTGACCCTGGGCCCAGAGATGAAGCAGAGTTTGCCTTGTTGCTGCCAGGCACTGGCAGTTCAGACTTTCTCTGCCAACTTCTTGTGTCCCGGACGGCGCTGCTGGTGAGAACTCTGATCACAGAAGTGGATGGAGTGGACGGAAGGGTATGGTCACTGGCATTCGTCACCTTAGAGCTAATTATTTATAACTACCAAGGAAACAAGACCCCTGCCATGATCTATCTTTCAGAAGAGACCATGGGGTTTGGAAATTCCACACAGGATCCTGATAGAAGGCAGCTGAAGAAAGAGACCTGTTACTGGGTTGGCGAAATGGGAGTTTGGAAAAGAACTATTGGTTGGAAATACTAAGCCCAGGCCTGAAAACTCCACAGGATGATGCACAAAAAGCAGGAAAACAGTATGGCCACCCTGCCTATGGCCGACCGTGCCAGCCCCGCACCTGGCACCTCGGTGAGGGCCACAGTCAGGCTCATACAGACAGACATTTTTGTCTCATGGCCCTCCCTAAGGATGTGATGCACGCCAGGAGAGGGAGAGCAGCAGGCACATCATGATCCTGAAACAAATTAGCATCTTTTCTTATTTATATGGTCATTTTGTAATGTTTTGCAGAGAGGCCAATTGTCTGCTCACACTTTGGGACAAGCACTGTTACTCCAAGTCAAGGCCCGCTAGGTGGGAGGAGCCCCTGTGCCTGTCACTGGCCACATCTGTCCCATGTGTTGGACTTCCTTACACTCCTCACCAGCTACAGTTCCCCTGGACAGTCTCTGAGAATATGGCTCCTGGTAGCAGATGTGTCGCCACCCAGAGCAGAAACTCCTGCAGGCGCAGGCGGACAGAGCTGGCTCTGAGTCGGCTCAGCTGACCTTGAGTCGCTGGCCCTGAGAGTGTCTCTACGACATGTTTGTGTGTGACCTTTTCCTGGGAATCTCTACTCAAGGTAAAAGTCATCCACTGTGAGCCAGTCAGGGTTGAATGGTCTGAAAGTTTTTCAGTGGTCTGAAGAACAGAAGCAAACATCTCACACCCAAGAACCCTGACCCACATCCTGCGAGTAAGACTTGACTTGGGTTTTGTCTGCATACACAGGAGGAGTAACAGGAAAGTCAACTGTCAAGAGTGCGCCCTGCTAGAGACAGCTCATGTCATTTGGATACCTTTGATTTTGTGTTTTTAATTAAAAAAAACCCAAAAAACAGCACCCAGTATCTTCTTAGTGGTTCAAGGTTGCCAAAGTGAGCAGAGTTCACAGAGCAGTCTGGGAAGGCTTTTGATAACCAAAGGGGGGGGGCTGAAGAAAGGACCTGTTTACCCACAAGTCGTATCAGCACTTTGAAGAAGAACGCGCCAGAGGCATCATGTTAAAAGCGTCAGTAGTGAAACTCTACAAAGGCGCGGAGCCTTCCAACTTTTAATTTCCATCCCCTCGTAGAGAGATAAACATCTTGAAAAGAGCCAAATTGCTTTCCAGCGCTGTCAAAGGAAGCTCCGGTTTTGAAACACTGCTGGCTGCCTGAACGGTCCCGTCTTCATGAAATGCCGCCGTCATACGGCTTCCCTTCACAGAAGTGACACAGCACTGGGGACTACTGAGTGTTTTCGGGTGAAGCTTACCATTAGAGGAAGTTAAAATTTCAGCAAGCTGTGATCATAACCCAGCACTGAGCCCAGGCTGTCTGGCGTTAGCTGGGTGCTGGGTGCCGGGTGCTGGGCATCTGTCTCTGCTCACTTCTGCTTTGAGTCTGGCTCTTGCTCCTTTGGTGGTTCACAGCAGCCTCTTCTGGGGACCCCATCTCCTGCGTTGGCCCCTGAAGTAAGCCTTACAGCTGCACGGTCACCGATTGCGAGGGCCTGTCCTGCCCTGACAGCCTGTGGCTCTTGGAAGGCACAGAGTGAACTGTTTCTAATGAAGCACTGAGCAAACGGCACAGAACACGAGTCTTTCAACTGGTCCGTGCAGCTTCACTGTGGGTCCGTGCAGGCCACCGAAACTGGCCTGGAGAAGGCAATTGGGCCTGTGGGTCCTGTTTCTGATGTTCTGCTGCTGGCTGTATCTCACTTTCTCTGAGAATAAAGATCTGATACCTCTTTTCTTGGAACCAGGTGGTTTCTGTGTACTGTAGTTGTGTAAAGGAAAAGAGCGGGGAAAGGGGAGAAAGCTGGAAAGATAAGCCTCCCCTACCAAGCTGGGCAAGCTGAAATAGGCAGGAGGATATCACTCAACTTGAATTTATAAAACTGAAATTCATTCATTTGAATGAAAATCTCTGAACATTTTCTTCTTCGTGATTATTCACACCATGGCAGGCAGGGAGGGTGCTGAGAGCAATCTTTCTGTCCCCCTCTCCGGATATATACTATTTAAACTATTAAAGTCATCATGAAAGATAGGTGTTATTCCCACTTCTCTCCCAGAAGATGAAATTGAAGTGCAAAGATACTGAGTATTGCCACAGCCAGGCACTGTACAAAGCACTATGTCTATGGGACCTTGTTTAATAGAGCAGCTCTACAAGGTCATTGCTATTATTACCATTTCTTTGACTTGCCTAGGGCCACTCAGCTTGCAATGGAACCAAAACCCTAATCCATCCCAGTGATCCTAATACAAAATATAAGTTGGCTGTGTCCATTTGTAGAACACTGTGTTGTAAAGCTGAACTCGTGGTCACCTTGTGAAGGTTAAGTTTCTTAGAATAGTCCCTGGCCTAGAGTTGGTACCCAGTCTGCTTGGATAGATACTCAGGTTTCTGACAGGATCATCACTCTGGGTGTCATTAGAATCAACAGCGCATTTTTATACTGTGAGTTGAGGAGGTTGCCTTCCCGGCTCTGTGTCTGCACTTTGATGCCGTCATGGCCGTTGGCATAGCGGCCACACACAGGGGCAGCAGCCATGGTACTAGGAGTCCTGGGATATCGGCCTACATTCTGTTAACAATATTTTGATGAAGAGCCAGACTCTAACAAACCAAATTCCATCACAAACTGAGTAGCACTCTATTCTGTGAGATTGACATTGATGCTAACTAGACATGGGCTGTGTCCCGCTCCTTCAGCCAGCTCTCAGACCACATTCTTCTTCCAAAGAGTAGCATATTTTGGATGAGTGTATACTCTGCATAAAAAGTAAGATTTTCTTTAAAAACAACATGCTCAACATGTTGGAATCAGTAAGTATTTTATTTAACAAATCAATTAATAGAGGCAACTGGCAAGAGGGAGGAGGTAAAGAAAGCATATCTTCACAGTAATACCATCCCACAGTGAAGCTCAGAAATATTTGCCTTGGGAGCTGGGGCTGTACTCTCTGCTAATTCCTCTGTACTATAGCTGGAAGCTCCATGCTACACAGGAAGATCACAGGGCTTGGAGTGAAACTCACATAGAATTTGTTAACTACCTTAATCACCCCGCCATCAGCAAACTGAGATTTCTTGCAGGGAAAGTACCCAGCCCTGCACTGACTGGTAGAAACTTTTGCTCTGCTGTGAGTGTCACAGTGAGTTGTTCATGTCTGTACAAACCTAGGTTTTACTGCAAGTTTCTACATGTGTAAAAAAATACCTGGCACTAGTTTTCCTCTTCTGTAAAAGCAGAGGTCAGGAGTGACTGAGTTTCACCATGCAGGTACTGTACAAAGCTGTGTGCCTACAACATGGTGTTTAATAGAGGAGGTGTGTGAGGTAGTTGCTACAATTCCTGGAAACTGGGCAGGAGGTAAAACTATTCTCCCAGTCACCTTTCAGGTTAATGGACCAGTGTGTCAGAAATCAGTGTGCCTGTCCCTGCACTTTTCAGCCACCTACCACCTGGCTCTTGGTAGACTTAGGGTGTGGATAGTGCAGAAGAGACGTGATCTTGTTACCACCTTGGGCCAGTTCTGACACACATTCCCCACACTTAGGAGCCTGTTGCAGACTCTAATGTATCCTAACTCTGAGTTATAAGAGAAGGCAGCCTGACCCCCGGGCCTGGAGACCCCATCTTCGCTTGGCTGCTCTGGCCGGCGTGTGGAGTTCATAGCGAGGTGCATTCATTGCCCTCCTGCTCTTGTCTCTGCCCACTGTCCAGAACCTCTATGCCTTTCATTCTCTGGGTCACAGCAGGCCCTGACAACTCTGAAGCATAATGAGAAAAGAAGAGGAGAAAAGTGTTGATGGAGAATTCTAGCAAACATTATTTAAACTGCAAGGAGCACTGCAGGTTGGTGGTGAGAACCATTAGCTCTTGGTGAGCCAGTGTGCCATCTTGGTGGAGCTCCTTCACAGATATGGACACCTGTTTAATCGCCAACACTATTCCACATCACCAGGACGGGCTTCCTCCAAGCCCCCTGGAGACTTTGTGTCAATTACAGCCAACCACATGCCCTCCCTGTGATGCAGATCTTTAACAGCCTCATTATTCCAAGGAACTGGCAGAAGTAGCACAGATAATGGCTCTCATTTCCCCTTTTAAATCTTGCATTTTTATTCTTATGTGCCATGAAGAAAAATCCAGTAGAATTGTTTTGTCTCTGCCAGAGACTGATTTTCTTTCTTACTATTTAAACAAAATGCCCATTTTACTTGGTACCTGTAATTCATTCATAAATCTATGTAACCATTTGAATTATTAGATAGCACTGTTGAGAGACAAACTTAATCCACAAGTAGTGGTTTCATAAAAATAAAATGGCTTTACCCACAAATGGGTGCATGTTGTGTTTACAGAGCAGTGGACAGAATCCTCATCTGACAACACTGGTGCCACTGAGAACAACGCCTCTGACACTGTCTAGGAAGTGGGAGAAGAGGTGATAATCTGAGCACTACAATACTCTCCAACTTTTTAAATGACAGCTGATGGTTTCTTAGAAATACAGGTGTTAAAAATAGACTTTCCAAAACTGAACGATTCCAGAGTCCTTAGCAAGGGTGTCTCAGTAATTTCGCTTCCACTGTATCACTGAGCTAGGACAACTTCAGTTCCTCATTTCTACACGGTGGAAACATAGCCTTGCTGAAGGGGGAGGAGGAGGTGTAGCTCTGAAGACTGAGCCCCAAACTTTCCAGCCTCTCTCCCATAGCATCATCTGTTAGATACAACAGCCTAGGGGATAACAAGTCAACAGGGGTAACTTTTGGCACCAAAGGTCTCATTTACAATCAGTGTTCATGATGATTATCGACAGCTCAGAGTTTGTTACCACCACTGAGGAATTTCGCGTGGTGACATTTAAGAAGGGCTCTGTGCCAGAGATTAGAAAAGATGCCTTAAAACAGGAAGATAGTGAGGCACGATCTGAAGGCTCCTTTCAACCCTGTGGGGCCACAAGGAACACTGCGTGTTGTTGAATATTCCCACTGCACATCTACTTTTTACCTGTCGTGACTGCCGCACCAAGTACCTCCTCTTTTAGTTTAAGTTCCCCTAAAAGCACAGTCTGTGTGAGATAAGGACCTGGATGTAAGTGATTTGTTTGGAAGTTGATCTTCAGAAACAGGAGGAGGCACAGATGGATGTAGGGAAGGTCTATGGGTAGAGTGTGACACTGAGCTGGTCCCCACACGGGACAGCTGAGCTACATCTGTCTGGGTCCCTGGGAAGACTGGCCAGGTGGCCCTGGAATAACAGCCCTCAGTGGGTCTGAGGGGCTGAGGGCTGGGCACTCGCCCCGACTCGTCCCCTCCACCAGCTCCCTCTCTCCTCCATGAGTTCTCCATGCTTGGCATTGTGGATTCTGAAGATTTGGACAAGTCCTGGGCACAGGAGCAAGAAGCTGAAGTGCTCCCAAGTTCCCCAGGGACTGCCCAGTACAGCCACGGCCCAGGTGTTTCATGTCCTGCCGTGGACCCCAGGAGTGGCAGCCTCTGTCCGCCTCCTCCCCTTCCCACCCGCCCTCTCACTTCCTCTCCTGTGTGGCTGAGACTCTCGTTGTGTCATGCTTTTCCTTCCTCCCCTCTGGCTCCCCACCTTCACTCCACTCTCTGCCGCCTTCTTCACCCCGCTGTTCAAGTCCGCTGCCCTGACTCCCTCCCGTGCTAGTTGGCATCACCCCATTTGGGGCCTTATCTTTCTTAGCTGCTTCCCTTTGTATCTACACAACAATCAACAAAAAGTCACCTCCAGGGCTGAGTGTCACCCCGCACTGGAGACAGGCGAGTGGCTCCGCAGCTGTCCCCGTAACATCCGGTGCTTGTCCTCTGTCGACCTTCTTCCCCGTTCTACATTTCCTAGAAGGGAATCTCACCTATAAATAGCTCTGGGAGTTCGGAAGCTGGAATGTGGCGTGGGCTGAGAAGCTTGGTGCCTGCGCATGTGTGGAGAGAACCTTGAAGAGTTGCAGGAGATGCACACTGGTGCCTGACAGGTGACACAAGACAAAGGGACTCTCCTCTAGTGTGGAAGGCAGGGGAGAGAGCTCATTAACACCGCCCCGCATCTCAAAGCCTGCACAATGGCTCGGCCTGGCCGCACTGGCCATGTACGGTTTTGGGTGGCTGAGGCAGGCTGAACTCACAGGTAGAGGCTGACAGCTCTCCAAATGCTTTGCTCTCTGCTGACTTCCGTGACTTCCTTATAACACCAGGGACACACAGGTCTGGGTGAGCCCAAAGTAACCCCCCTCTTTACTGTGACTGAGCCTGCGCTTTAGACCCCAGGTGTACCCCCAGCCAGCACCAGCCACACCCCCACGGTGCTGACTGTGGAGGTGGAGTGTGCATGTATTGGTTCACAAGTCTGCCACCTTCTCCACTAGAGGGGAAGAGACCTGTAGCAGGGACAGTGTCCTAGTCCTAAACATAGCTGCCATGTGCTAGACTTGAGTGCATGCTGGGCATGTTGCTGGGACTGTGTGTTAGATTTTCATTCCTATAGCAAACCTGCTGAGATAGAAAGGTACAAGGAGAAAAGGGTTGTTCGTCTCACAGTTTTGGAGGTCGCAGTCCATGGTCAGTGGTCCCCATTGCTTTGGTCCTCTGGTCAGGCAGCACACCAAGGTGAGAGCCCATCATGAAACAAAGCCACTCATCCATGGCCAGGAAACAGGAGAGGGGTGGGTGGGGCTTCCCCTCCAAGATCCTCCAGTGACAGACCTCCCACTAGCCTCGCCTCTCCATGGTTCCACCATCTTGGCACCAAGATGTTGACACATGGGCCATGGAAGGGCATTCAGGGCCCACACTTTAGCAAGCTCCAAGTATATTCCATTTTTCTTATGTGCCTCCTGCTTTAAAGGTAAGATCTTCATTTGCACTTGAGAGAATTGGAGGTTGAGGGATATACAACTCTGAAGGACAGGATTGGGATTCTAGCCTAGTTGCTTCCGTCTCTGAACTGGAGCATATAACCAATGAGCTGGACAGCCACCTCTCTGCAGAGGTGCACGGGTCCCCCTCACAAGCAGCCAGAGGGCAAAGAAGTGAGTAGCCCACAGACCTTTGGCTCCTCACACACAGTTACTGACTTTCTGCATTTGGAGGTGATGCCAGTTATACCTGATCACTTCCATACAAGATACACTTACGTTCTTTGCTTTGTGAAATTGCTCTTAATTAAATTTTAATTGTATAGTCTGTAACAGTGACATATACACATTCAGCCTTTAAAAGCTTAAGTCATATGGTTTGCATCCATGGATCTAGCAAACTGTGGATTTAATAAAACAAGTTTCTGTACTGAACAGATAAATGTTTTTTCTTTGTCATTATTTCCTAAGAATACAACTATTTGCACTAGATCAGGGATTATACAAAACCTGGAGATGACTTCAATGATACAGGAGGGGACATGTAGATTATATGCAAATGCTGCATAATCTACGGGAGGACTTGACTGTCCACAGCGCAGGTCCCAACGCCATCCCCAGGGGTCCTGAGGATGCCTGTGGAGAATGCACTGAACATGCTGCGTGCAGCCCATTTGACCTTATACTGTTCGCGATGCCATAGCTACTCTTCTCTATTAAAATATAATTTCTTAGATGTAGCTGAAACAAGTGTTGTAAACAATCAGACTGGATAAGAATTTGGAAGTCACCACCCTCTTTTAAACTGGATGCTCTCCAAGTTATTTTTAACTGTGACGTGTTTGTCCAAAGAAATGTCCATAAAACATGAATAAATTGTAGCAGCAGAAATGGTATTAGGGTTGTGTTTCTATGAATTTATTTTATGACAACAGCTCTTTGTCTCACCTGCTCCTTAAAGCCAGCTGACTAGAGTAATGAGGCTATTTCAATTAGACAAGTTCTCATTGGGAGCTGGTAGGAGCAGAGTTCTGTGGGGTTCAGGATGGCCTGGGATTAGGGCAACCATGATCCCCTGCAGGTAAATGTTCATAAGTGGCAACCGTGACATGACAGACACTTCTGCGGTTGGCTAAACGCACCTTAAGGGGAACTTTGTCAGCCGAGGCCTGCGGGGCCCAGACCTTGCTGCTCCCAGTGAGGCACATTTGTCACGTGGGCCCCTTCTAGTACTAACATTTTCAAAGCTAGTCAAAAAGAAATTCTCATTCAACAAATGAAATCATAGTAACTGTACAACCCCTACAGCACACATTATAGAAGACGGGCTCAGTGACACCCCGGGCTCTTTTAGGAATTCACCTAAGGAATCATGGATCCAGCTTCTCCAGAAGGTCTGACACATTTCCAAGAGCTGCAGCATGGAGGCCTCCCAAGAGCGCCTCACGAATGCGCCTATGTGTTTCAATCGCCTAGTCATGGTCAGAGAATTCTTCCTCATTCCTAGAAGCTGCTGCCTAAGCTCAGCACAGTCTGAGAAGGATTCTGGAAATACCAAATGACTGATAGGTGGAGGCTCCTGTGGAAGGACAAGATCACCCTCATCCTCCCTCCCACCAGATAAATATGCCAAGCCCCACCGGCTTCTGATGAGGACTAAGATTTTGGGTCCAGACAGTGTTGTTCTCCAGTAGCCCAATGTCCTGCTGAAGCAGCAGTGACTTCCACAGGTCGTCATCTCTGCATAGAAGACACTGGACACGAGATACTTCTCAGTTTTTTATAAAAAGACATTGGCCAGTGCCCTTCACAGCACTTCTATGGGTCTCTGCTGCATCTCCCTGTAACTCAAAGACAATTCTGTCCATGGCAGTGAAAAGCCAGAGATGTGGCTTGGGCCCATAGTTTTCCACTTGGGCCTGTAGTTGGCTGCTCAATAGCTGCTGGGGAGTCAGATTCACTGCAGTGGACAGAAGCAGGGAAGGTGGGTGGATCTAGAGAATGAGCACAGATTCAACCACAGAACAGGTCTTGCTAGAGACTTGCTACTGCCTGGCTCTGTGATGAGCTGAGAGCGCTTCCATCTGTCCTTGCAGGCCATGACAGGCTTGTGTGGGGGCCAGGTGGGATCTCGAGTGGAGAGCTGGGGTGGCAGAAGGTTCCCACACACTCAGCTTGGGCCCTTGGAGCTGACGGGAGATTCCCCGGACTTGAGACCGCTTCATCTCGCTGCTGGCTCTTCTACCATCCTCTGTGTGCCTGCTGCCTCATCCGCTCTTAGCAGATTGGGGGAACCGGACCTTTCACAGACTTCAGAAGCTGCGATCTGGTTTCGGTAGGAAGTGTAACGTTTTCAGTAGAACTCACAGGCAGTGTGAAGTTGTTTTACAAGTGGAAGGAGAGAGCTCTGGCCTTCTGAGCCTGGGCCACTGCTGTGTAGTCAGAGTTTTGCATGAGGGGAGGATGAGGTCAGACACATTCCCAAGTCTGGGGAGGGGTGAGAATGGCTCCCTCAGCTGGCGAGATCTGGCTGAGTGAGCTGAGTGAGAAAGAGGGGGCGACAGAGCCATACTCCCGTATTCTCTTTCCACCATGCTGATTTGTGCTCCTAGAGTTATTTCCCAAATAAACCTTCACCCATCTCCTTGTCTTGGGCTCAGTTTTTCAAGGAAGCCACAGTACAATAGGCTTAGGAATGATTTCACTGTCTGCAGTAGACTGTGCCACAGCTCTGGGGAGAGTTCCGAGGTGCGATGACCCACGGCAGGAACAGCAGCAAGGCAGCCCTTCTCCTGGCAGCCACAGAGTGTGGGCACTGCCAGTGTCTTGGCATCCAGGAAGTGGAGAGGTGGCCAGGAGGTGGTCGACTGGAACCTAGTGGCGAACAGCTGTGGCACTAAGCTAATGAGCCCCTCTCTGTCCAGGCGTCTGGCTGTGGGACAAGCTTTTCTTTCACACTGCTGTCTGCTTCGTGGTAACGAGTGAGCTGGGGACGGAAGCAGAGTCTCATTGACCTTCAGACCTTAAAGCCACCTGGCCCTACAAGTCGCAGCAGAGTCATGCTGGAGCCCCATGCATTCCTTCTCTCCTGCGTAGAGATACTTCCCTTGGTGTTTGTGACATTTGGAGTTTGGAGGGAACCTTGGGGTAAAGGTGTGCTGGTTTTGTTTCTCCTTGCCTTCTGAGTTGGCTCCACTACCTGCGGAGTACTTCTGTGCCCGGCCACCAACACCGGTATCCCCGTCGGCTCAGTCACTATTACTCTCGCCATCCCTTCTCCCAGTAGCAGTTTGTGCGCAGGGGTGTGAGCCTAAATCTGGTAATGGATCGATCACGTTTACAAACACTGAAATATAGACATGGCCCCGTGTTTTGTTGGGTCATACTGAAAATCCTCAGCTACCGTGGAGTCAGAGACCAGGGTGGTGGACAGTGGACAGCTGGCACCCTGAGCCTGTCCTTGGCACTACTGCAATGTCCTCTTCTTTCCACCAGTCAGAGAAACAGCTTTATTTTCCACTGTGTTTTTGTCTGCTCTGCACCTGCCCAACAGACGCAGCCTTTAAAGTGGGTGTGGAGCGGGCAGCACATTCGCAGCAGCGCCCCAGATGCCCTGGCTCCCTCCCGCCCTCTTGTCACCGTGGCCCGAGCCTGCTGCTCTGACAGCTCAAGCCCGCACCGTGGATTCCTCTTGGCCCAGCATCATTTGCTGGCTCAAATCTCCCTGAGGGCTGCCATAGGGAGTGCTGTGGCAGAGTGGGGACACTGAGGCAGGGAGAAGCCACTGTCGGCTCCTTGCATTTCTGTGGCTGCTTCTCTACAGGGCTCTGTCTAGCTCCTGGTCGATGCAGCGGAGGATGGTCCCAAAATAGAGCAAGCTCACTGGACTGGGCTCCGTGGGCTGCGCCCTGGGCTCCTTGGCAGCAGGGCAGGTGATATTTCATCCGAAAGGAACATTAAACTGCATTTCCACTAGCAGCTGGTCCTTTGAGGCCGAGGATTAGACTCCTCACATGCTAATCAGGCTGCCTGGTGCCACCCGGGCTGCCTCCCGGGCCGCCTCCCGGGCCTGGGTCAGCTTGCACAGGACGGACAAGCATCTGGGAGGCCCCTGGGCGTGAGGAGCCGGGACTTGGACCCGTGAGCGGAAGGATCACTTCTGGAGGATTGGCACCGGGGCTGGCACGAGGGTCCTCAAAAAGTCATGTCACCTGGCCACTAGGGCCATGAGGGTGGGGCTTTGGAAGTAGGGACTACCAGGGGGTCCTGGCAGGGGGCTCCTGAGGTCACCCGGCACGTCCATGCAGACCGTGGGGCTTTGGCCCTTTCCGCTTGCTTCCTGCCCCAGGAGCAGATTCTGCGCCTCACATACCCAGCGCGATATATGCTCACACAGCCCCACACAGCGGGTCTCCAGGCCCAGCTTGGCTCTTCACACATTCATTGTCTCTCAGCTTCTTCCAGGGGAGGAGCTGCTCGGTGGAGCTGGAGCACTAAAGCCACATAAGCTGCCGGGAAAAGATCCCTAGTGAGGAGCCCGTGTGTAGACCCATCCCTGGAATCCAGCCCAGGAGGCTGAGGCAGGGCATCACTCTGAGCTCAAGGCTAGTGTAGATTACACAGAAGCCAGGACTCAGCCTTCCTGCTCTTTGTCTCTGTGTGAATTATCTGGCGGTTCCCAGGCTATTTAGTAGTCCTGGGACAAAGCCTTATGTTTCCTGGGATAAATTATGATGTTTTTAAGAATTTCAGATGGTAGAGGAGGTCAAGGGCATGGAGCCCCAGTGTCAGTGTTATGCTTAGTCCCCGAAAAGGGCCAGGCTCTCGCCTCCGCACAGGAAGCCTCTGAGGACAGGGATTCGTGCTGGTCTGCAGCAGCAGCCCTGACTGTTGGTAGCATCCTCGCCTGGAAAGACTCCGCCCGTCAGCAGCTCCCCAACAAGGACCGACACCTGTGTGAGCGCAGGCCGTGTGCGTGTGAACGTCTGCTGGGACTCGAGCTGAGGCCCAGCTCTTGACCTTCACATAACCGACTCTTGCCTAGAATGTTGGCTCGGGCTCCAGTTTCGTTCTGTGTGAGTGTGGGAAGATGATGACATTCTGTCATGCAAGTAGTTTAAATAGAGTAACATTTTAAGGTTACTAATGTGCAAAGTCACTCTGAATATAGTTCAGGGGAGAAGTGCCAATAACCTGGATAACGACAATCCACAGAACATATTCTTCATCCTCAGGTGGACTGTGGTGGATGTGCATCAGGTAGAAATGTTATACCTCCATTCATTCATTTGTACATTCATTAGATGTTTATTGAGCAGCAACTCAGCCCTAAAACATGAGAGATGAAAGACCCAAGTATCTTCCAGGAGCCCAGAGCCTAGTGGGAGAGATGGTGATGAAAACCTTTCATTATGGCTCCTGGGAAAGGCACTGGGGTCCTGCAGGGACTGCAGAATTGCACCTGGCTCGAAGCGGACTTCCCGGGGTGAAGGGACTGTTGAAGGTGAACGCCTGCTGCGCTTCTGCACTGACACCTCCAGAGCTCCGGTCCCCCCACCTCTCTCCTGACATGTAGCCACCAGCAGTGGGGTTCCGGTCCATGCCAAGAAACTGTGACGGAACTTGACATCAATGAAATCTCACACAGAACTGTGGTTTCCTTTCCCTTTATCGTACCTCCTAGGCATCTGCACTGCTTTAAAAGTGACATCTTAAATTGGGAAATCCAAGAATGTCTTTTTCTCTTTTTAAACCACTTTTCTCACTGACATGTCCAACTCCTGTGAGGAAAACAAACTAGCTTTAATTTTTTGGGCTCTGTTGAGTAACTACCTTACTTTTGGAGGAGAACCAGCAAACTTGAGCACTGGATAAAAATAAAATGTAAACCTCACTTAAACACAAGCCATTTTCCCTTCATTAAGAGTTAGGATAGTGAACCGGATCCACAGCGTCCCCCACAAGAATGAGGAGCTTAATGAGACCAAACTAATACATGCTTTGACTCGCACATATTTTGTCTAAATTTGTTTTGGAGAAGGGAATGGGTTAAAGTTAGGTCTGAATGACCTTGAGTACACCTTTTTCAAGGAAATGGAACCACACACATATGGGAAAAGAAAAGAAGCAAAAGGAGAAAGTTTGGATATATATTTTATAGCTTCGATGGTGGTGTGTTGAAAGAATTCCACTGTGATGGGCATTTATATCTTTCAGATACATGAAATTTCTCCAATTTGCGCCATTATGTAGCTCATCTTTTCACAGAAATACAGGACCGCTGACAGATCAAGAGGTTTAACATTTCAGAGCCTTTCAGCATGTGGCAAATGCAATAAATATCAGAGGTGGCTGGAATTGAATGTAAGAACAGATGTTTCCACAGGAAGCAGGAAGAAAACCCACACCCACAGACTTGCAGGGACTCAGATTTTCTTCCACACCTTGCTCTCAATGTGACTTGAAACCTTCCACCATGATATTTCCATAAGCTTGTGTCTCTCAATCTTTCTCTGAAGGGCATCGTTCCTCCCCAAGTGGCCACCTGGGTAAAAGGTCATGTCTGAAGCTGCTCTGCAGAAGTAACTGAAGATCCTGCCGCAGGAGTTAGAGTTTACACTTGCACATTACTCTGGAGGATGATTCTTAGGGAGACCCTGGGAAATACTGCCTGCTTTCTATCTAATGAGGAGACCACACTTTTAATGAAGAATGCCTTTTCCCAGGAGAGAAGACTCCAGTATGTGTGTCAGCGGTTGCTTCCCGCTGAGCAAAGATTTACTTAGTATAACCAAATCACTCTTTCCGAAATGCACTGTTGGGTCCTACCCAAAGGACCAGGCTGTTTGATCAGGTAATTTACATGACTGACCAGAAGCAACTAGAATTTGGGCTTCTGGTGGGTGGAGTTACAGATAGCCAGTCACACATTGTGTTCCCACAGAATCCGGGGCTCTGTCTCTGTGCTTGGCAGTTGGAGATGTTTCAGAAAAACATTTGGAGCTGGCGAAGTGGTACACGTGGGAGGCTGAGCTAGTAAGATCGCTGTCAGTTCGACCCCAGCCTGTGCTACATAGTGAATTCGAAGCCAGCCTTAACAGTGAGACTTTGCTTCAAGATAAAACGAAACAATACACACTTGGAAGGTATTCTTGGTATCTCTGCAGAGTGAAAGAAATGAGTTTTGGCCTGATGGGCTAATTTCAACTCAGTTTAACAACAACAACAAAGCAGCCATGTATTCATGATTCTGGTATGGGATGATGTTAAACATAAAGAATGTATCTAGAGAGATGCTAACAATGAACTCTTTTCTCCAAATAAACTCTGTTTTAATATGAATTCAGGCTAAGAAATACACTTAAAACCTGAGCATTTTTCATGTTTCACTGATTAAAACTACCTTCTGGGTCTATAGAAGCATAATCTATGGTCCACAGACATACTACCCGGAATGCACCCAATCTCCTCTGATCTCGGAAGCTAAGCAGGGTCAGGCTGGTCAGTAGTTGGATGAGAGATGTGTAATCCTTGGAAAGATTAGATGAGTCTCCATCCTCCTGCGGCCTGTGAGAACAACCCAGGTGATTATGGACCCTGAGTCCAGAACTTCCCACTTTGAAGCTACTTTCAAGAATGACATTATTTCTTACTCTACTTGGAAGTATTTCCAGATACTTTTCTTCCTGAGAACACAGATGATTTCTGAAAACAGTGAGTGAGTGTCAGAAGACAGAGCAGGGTAATGTCTCAGATTCGAGGCATATGAGGAGCTCCTACGCCCTGAGTTCAAATCCCCACTATACTGCAGATACTGTCAGCTTTTCCCAGTGTTAAAGAATCACAGTGAGACAGACATGGGGTCTGGGGAGGAGAAAGAAGCACCCTGTGGTATGGACATGTTCGCCATGGACAGCCCACAGTGGACATCTCTGTCACTGCTGTGCCTTCCTAGTGACTACTTCATTAATCATCCTGTTAAAGAAACATGGATAAAACCGAGATTCAGTAGCTGTAGTATGGTCTCTCCCTAGCAACAGGAATGGTGTAAAATTTTAGGCATCTGTGCAGCACCTTCGCTGCCTGAAAAATGTTCTGTCTCTCTAAGTTCTAGTGGAGATTTCATTCCAAGTATAATTCACTCATAAAGCCACCGCTCCATGAACTCTGACTGTGACTCACCCAAGTATGTCTTGGAGATGATTGCAGAGCTGGAAGGAACTATTTCTTGGAAGTAATTAGAATTTTATGTAGTATAATGTGGGAGGACTTTCTTAAGCAGAGATTCCATTTAAAAACTATTTGGGCATTACTCAAGGATTTTAAAAATGGAAAGGAGAGTCCTTTTTTTTTTTGAAATATGAATAACAATAAATCGGTGGGGCGATGAAGTTTGTTCTCCAGCTTCTATCTCTGTTATTACAGATAGCACATTACACTGTAAACATTGGACTGTATGTCACAGCCCTGTCACAGCCCTGAGCCTGCTCAGGTGCCAAATCCTACATGGCTTGAATGCCTGTCCAGCAAGGCAGTATATTTAGATAAACATCATCTGTTGAACAAAATAGAAAAAGCAAAGATTTTGATAGAAAGGAAAGCACTTGTATTTTTTGAGCTAGAAAGACAAGGAACTCTCCAAGCAGGCTCCTCCCTGGACCCCCAGCTTCTGCCCACGTGGGCAGTCTGCAGGGTCTCAGGGCCAGGGCAGCAGCAGTGACAGAGTTGGGGCCACACTTCACTACGGGGGTTCCCACGTCACATTAAAGTCTGAGGAGCCGTGGGACACTGGGATATTGCCAAATTTTTCCTTAGGAAAATAGCTTTTAGAATACATAAAGATTTTCTAAAATTATGTAACATTGAGAGGTGTCATATGAGTGGACACGATCTGCTCTCCTCTCAGCCTGAAGCACAGCTCGATTCATGCCTGAGATCAGTTAACTGTACCGTCTTATTAGCTCTTGTCTAGAAGTCATACTGTAAAGCACTTGGGATTTTGTTTGGGGCACTTGCTCTACTTATTAAACTCTGGTTTTGTTCTCTGCCAGTGAATTCCTGGGTTCTATCGATCTACTAGAGGCCGAGTTTGTCCCTGGCACAAGCCCAGACTTTTGCTTTGGATATCTCTAGTGGCTCAGGCAGACATACTATAAAATGCTCTTGGTCACTGTTTCAAGATCCATATTGGCACCTGGGCAGAGTTGCCTTCTGAGTGCTATGAACTAATTTAATTTGTATAGCAGCTATGTCAGTTCAGTGTTCTGTGGCTGCTGTTACTAAGGCTTAGGAGGCCAGGAGATGGTTGTGTGTGGAGACGCAGAAGCCAGACTGGTCTGGTCCAAACTCTGCAGTCTTTTAACCAAATGACTGCTTCATGACACCCCAGTTGACTTCCTGTTGTTTAATTTGAGTTTTCTCCTTACACCACCCACCCCCTCCTCCCTCATCCTCCCTTCCCCAAGATAAGATCAGAGAACATGGATGGTGTTTTATAAAAGGAGGAAGGGCTTAAGTCATCTGTTCAGTGCAACAGCTGTTTCCCCTGCAACTCTGACCACTGCCTTTTACTCTCGGAGTGGACTCCAGCTGTCCGCGGAGGAGAAAAGGACCCAGTGGAGGTGGGTGGCTGGAGATGTAGGAGAGCACCACTCTGAGAAAGATGCCCCAGCAGCCTGGACTGCTGGACTCCTGCCAACCCCTCTGTCCTTCGCCCGTGTCCGTTTCTGAGAGGTTCGCTTTAGGTGGGGGACCACTATCCATGACGTTTCTTTTCTTCTATACTCCAAACTCTTAACATATAATTTCTGACTTAGTGAACACAATTCCATGCTGTTAGTATTTTCCTCTTTTTCAATAAAAGAAACCTCAGGTCTGGAAGAGCATCAGCAGTTTGGCCTAGCTCTCTGGGGAGAGAAAATTCGAAATCATTTCTGATTCTAAGAGGCAGATCGGTGTGGCAAATGAGAAAGAGGAAGGTCTGAGTGAGGCGCCCTGACTTTGAGGCTGTGGGGTCTTGTTAATGTGGTTTTTTTTACCTCATGTATAAATGATAAATAATAAGAAACCTATGTCACAGTTTGTTTTTGGCTTCTACCTCTGTTATTACAGATAGCATGTTCCATGATAAACGATTGTGAGAGTTAAAAGACATGATCTGTGTAAAGGCTGAACACCTAATTAGCACTCAATGCATGTTAACTGCTGGGCAGAGGCAGGAGGATTGCCATGAGTCTGAGGCTGGCTTGGGCTAAATAGTGAGCTCAGAGCCAGCCTGAATTACAAAGTGAGACCCTGTCTCAAAAAACTAAACATAAAAACAAAAACCCAATTGTATGCTAACTGTTAGTCCTGTTATATCACATCCCTCTACAGGGAAATTAAAATACCGCCCTGGCTACCTCTCAAAACCGCAGATTCACAACGCTACACCTGTTCACCTCTGTCTCTTTATGGGTTCTCTAGTTACACCTCAAGCCTGATGTCTCAAAAGCTAAAACTGTTTACTCCCATCCTCCAAAGCTGGTCTTCTTCCCATACTTTCTAGGGTTTTAAATTTTAATGGCACCACTATCAGTTTAATTAACTATGGTAACAAAAAAGCCTAACTGTATAAAGAAGCTTGGTAATGTTACAGATTTAAGTAGAATTCTAATGACCACACAGGAGATTAGGACCCCGGCTGTAATGACAATCCAGGTCTAACAAGTTGAAGATGCTTTACCCTCCTCGCATCCTCCCTCATTTCCCTCCCTTGTCAGTCCTGTTTATTCACACGTTCATCTGTTTAACCCTCAGACTTTGGGTGCTTCTTGTCTCCGGCTGGCCTAGGACTTCGGCACAAAGCATGACAGAGCTGCTGGCTCTTCCGTCCTGTTTGCAGGGGGATGCTGCAGGATCGCTCCTTTTCAGCCTTTGCTATCAGGCTGGTTCTGCTCTGCAAGATGTATCAGCTTCAGGAAGTTCCTTCTTATTTCTGGTTTGCTTATGGAGCTCTGTGGGTTTTTTGTTTGTTTGTTTGTTTGTTTGTTTTTTGAGACAGGGTCTCACTTTGTAGTTCAGGCTGGCCCTGAGCTCAGCCTTGAACTCACAGCAATCCTCCTGCCTCTGCTTCCCAAGTGCTGGGATTACAGGTGTGAGCATTCACACTTGGCACTGTAGTATGTGGTTCTGATTGCTAGTGGGTGTGAGTCTCCAAGCCCAGTATTGTTGTACGTGGTTACCTCCGGTCCACATCTTGCTCCGGGGGACCTGCAAGGCTGACCCCACCCTTTTCCAGGCTGCATTTTCCTGGCCTTTCAGGAAGGCATGAATTCTCTCAAGCTAGAGTGCTTCTCACATTGGGCCTGCTGGACAGGAAGTGCGCAGTAGCCGCTGGCCGTTGTCTTGTCCTGGAGCCCATGTTGGCAGTACCGCCTGGTCCAGCCTGGCCCGCTGCCTCCTTCCGGAAATGCAGAGTTGCTTGCCATGCTGCTGCAGCAGCATGTTACATTTTTTGTACATAGTCTACAGCCTGTTTGGTGCCACAGTGGCAGAAGGAGCTGTCAGAGACCCCACGGCCCATGTGGGAACATGCAAGACCCTGATCTCCTGCCAATCTTGGGCCCAGAAGCTGGAGGAGAGACCACTAATCTCTGGCCTCTGTGGCTTCCTCTGGATTAGAGATCAGCTATAGAACTTTCTCTTGAAGAATAAATGCACTAGACGTTGTACCTTAGGGATCCCACTTGTCATTTTTTGCTCAGTAACTCTGTGTTCTACCACCGGACATTTGTGCTCATTCCTGAGATAGGTGTGGCTGGCTCATAGCTCTGTATCCTCATCTCGAAGATGGAGAAAGGCTGGCATGAAAATGTTGAGATTCTCCCAACTTGTACAGCTGAATGCGGCGTTCTGGAGTCTGGCATTTTCACATGTACTCTAAAGCCGTCACCTACCTCTGAGGACCTGGATTCCCACTGCAAAAACTCATCTGGAAGCAAATAATTGCACGTGCTTGAAAGCTGTACAACACTCTTGTTGATAAGTGCCATGTGCGCTGTACAGTGTGCCACCCCTGTGTCGTCCCTGCCTCTGTGCCACACAGCACAGCTGGGTTTGAAAGGGGAAAGGAGGCCTCAGCTAAACTCCTGGTGAGAGGATGCAGAGTTTTCCAGGAAGATTCCTATGCATGGAAGCTGTGGGGAATGGAAGACAGGAATGGAGGTGGTGGCAAGGTGGTCCCTTGGGACATTGCAGCAGTGTTCACCCCACCTGGTTTGGGCACTATGTGGACAATGCAGCAGGTGGGAAGCAGGCAGGGCTTGGGGGCGCATGGCTGTGGGAACCGGCACAGACTAACCAGAGTCGCCAGTGTGTCACTGTGGAGCGGCACCCTGCACTTGCTCGGCCGTGGTGTCTGCAATATGCTGTGGGAGACTAGAATGTGCGTGCGTGAGGGCCGGGCCCGTCCATCTCCCCAGCTCCGTGGTGACCCAAACGCAGGCATCCTAGAGCAAGAACTGAGGAAACACCTGATGAGTCGGTGATGTCAGTCTCCCAGGGAGGCCACAGGACCAGCCAGAGGCCAGGCGGCTTCTCCGGGGCACCGTCAGGTCAGGACCACGGTCTTGGTCTGTCAGTATCAGTGGCTGGACGGGCGAAGCCAGTGATTCCTCCACGAAGTGACACCGCTTTGCTTTGCTCTGGACCACACAGGTCAAAAGCACTGCTGCCCCGAACATCCTTGTGACCACAGGAGGATGTTTTGGTCCTTCAGTGCCTTTTAAAATCCTACTTTTAAGACCCCTCCCAACAGAATGGAAGTGAAGTAGATATTGGAAAATGAATAAAAATAAGGATTCTTGTGAACAGCACTGCCGAACCCAAGAGACAGTAACTCGAGCTCAGAATTTCGGAATGGGCTCCTCATACCTGGCAGGTGCCATGGGGTCCATGCCTCAGAAGTTGCTCCTGCCCCAAGCCCCGTCTGGCCTGGGTTTGGCGTCTTTCTAACAGGGCTGTGTGTCAGGGCGACACACAGAGCCAGGAGGAGTGGGACCAACTCTTTGTTAATGTGGCTGGAAAAGGCAACTCCCAAGGGATCCTGCGCTGCGTAGTCAGGGACTTTCTCCCCTGCCCTTGACAAGTGAGGAAAATGAGGTCTGGGAAGCACAAGTGAGCTGCCCAGGGCAAGAGAGGCAGAGTTGAGTGTAGTCCACGTCCCCAAGTCCCAGGCCAACTCTCCTTCCACAACGCTGTCAGCCTCTCAGGAGGCTGAGAGAGTTTTATTACCTCTTTCGTCACTGCTTGAGCTTTTTAGAAGTATAAACGACCTCCCTCTGCGTCTTTTCTCTCTGTGTGATTTGGAAAAACATCATTAAGGAAAAGTCGTCTGTTGCACGTTGTCACCAGACCCCACCGTCTCCCACCTGTCCTCCTCTGGAACGTCCCCCGGAGGCCTGGACGCTCCGGTCTCTCGCCTCCAGCTGTATTCTCCTGGCTTGATCACATTAGAAAACTCACATTGTGTTTTTCATATCCCCTAGAGTAATCAAATATTTCTTTTCCTTCCTGCAATCTGAGTCCTTTTTCCGTTGTTATTTTTAAGAAGAAAACTTGAACATATCGGAAGGGTTTTCCAGCTCCTTGGAAACCAGCCTGGTGGACAGTTGACGGGACTGCCTACAGCCTGACTCGCTGAGAGCCTGTGTGTGTTTTTCCTTTCAAATGCCATCCGGCCGCCCCGCCAAGGATCTCACTGTGACAACTTGGGGCCTTTGCAAACTTGGGCTTTCCCGAGTGTTCTTCTGAAAGCCCCATAACTGCCTATCTTTCAAGGGAAACACTGCAAATATACTGGAGGTGACTTGGTGGACTATGGGCTCGATGACTACTTCTCACCACTCCCCCGCTCTTCTTAACTGCTCAACCAGTTTTTAATTCATGGTCCCCAGAAGGGCACGGTTTACCAATTATTTCAGATTATCAGGCACCTTGAACTGGGCCTGGCTTCTTCTTGATTGATTTCAATAGCTCTTTGCCTGAAATTACTCTCTGGAAGCACAAGGAGGTGTAATTATGCAGACATAGCTGTTCAGGGCTGCCAGGTTAAACCCTCTGTTATGAATATACATTATGGTGTCTTAAGAGGTGTTTACTGAAATGCCATAGTTTAATAGTTCAGGCTTACAAAATCAAGCTCTCTTATGTTACAGGCAACTGCCTCTTAATTGAATGTTTTCTCCCAGCACAGAAAAATATTGGCTTTAACACACACGTGTACACACACACATGCGTGCACGCTAAAAAACAGAACTGTGAAAGACAGCATTACTTTATGGTTAAAACGGAGGATTTGGAAGCCCATTGTCCTGGCTTCCTCACACTCCTGCATCTCCTGGGGACATATCTGTGTGACTTAGCCTCTCTCTACTGCAGGGTTTTAGGTGGAATGGGGATGGATACTGAATTATGATAATTAATCTTGATTGTCAATTTTATCGGCATGAGAGATACTGGGGTGATTAGTAAAGCTTATTTCTGGGTGTGTCCAGGTGAGTTATAGGTGTGTGAACTACTGTACCTGGTCCCTGTCCACTTCCTCTCTGGCTCTTGTCTTGCCCTCTGTTTCCCAAATGCTATCAGTTGAGTAGTTCTGTCCACTGTGCTTTTCTTCCATGATGCTTCTGCCTTGGAGATGTACAACCATGGACAGAACCTCTGAAACCACAAACCAAAGTCAACTTCTCTTCCCTTCATGTCAAGTATTCCCTGTGCATGTCAAGTATTTTGTCCCAGCAATGAGAAGCTGACTAATACAACTCGAGCCTGTTTTCTAGGTTGTTGTGAGGTTCATATGAGTGGACACACAAGAAACACTTAGCAAAGTGCATGAACAACAACAACAAAAATTCTTGTTAATCTTAACTGATGGTTGTTAGACATTTACTTGGATTTATTTGTTGTATTATCTAGTTTGTTAAGCTCTAGAAGAATTAGGAATGCACCTTTATGGCAAAACCTAAGTTATCCTATAATACTTAGATCTGCACTAAGTATCCCCAGTATCCAGAGTTCTTCTTCCAGAGTAACAGCTTCCCCTCACCAGTTTTCAGCTATGTGGCCATAGGGCTATTCAGAGGACATAATTTTTTTAAAAATTCAAACGTTCTCCATATTTTCATCTCCCTTTATATTCTAGATCTCCTTGCTTAATCTTTCACATCTTTTAGTTTCTATTATGTACTTCCATCTTTTTGCAAATTTGTGCTACATTATATGTAATTTTATTTTATCTCCGTTAATTTTTCTGATATATTGTTGAAGTTTTAATTCTGTTCTTAATTGTTACTGTTATTAACAGACATTCTATTTGGTTCTTTTCTCAAAGGAAGAGGGAGGCATTTCTGTTCTGTGTTGCTATGAACGTACAGACAACCAACAAATAAAAGATATCTTACCTATGTCTTCCCTAGACCTTAGACTCCATATTCAACACAAAGCAGGACCTTAAATAGTAGTTTAGGGGCTGACCTAAGGGCAGGTGCTCGAAGAAAACTGGTTCAGTACTTAGCACACAAGGAAGTGTATGATTAATATTCCTTCTTTACCCCACTTCCGAATGGAGGCCTAATTTTCCTTCCCATGAAAGTGCAATAAAAACAGTAAATCAGAGTACCTTACATAAAAGGATTGTCATTTTTTATCCTCCACCTAAGTGGCAGAGTCAAATTTAATGAAAGAATATAATCTCTCGTTAAATCAGACACTTGCTCCACCATTCTATATAAAAACAAGATTTTTATCTTTATTTTTCAAAAGTCTGGCTACCCTTTAGGGTCCGATTTGGATGCCAACCATTCCACATGGCATCCATGACTGCTGTTCCCAACAGACTCATCCTGAACGCCAGGCTGGAGCAGAGCAGGGCAGTCAGGAGAAAATCCTTAGTCCATTTCCACTGATGCCTGGACTCCTGTCTATCACTAAGTGTGATTCTACAATGAAAAGCAGTGTTCTAGTTTCTACAAAATGGTTTTAAAGATGAAAAATTTCAGCATCTTCAAAAGACTTCTAATTTTCTGCCTCTCCATAATGTAGGTCCATCCTTCTTTGTTTCTTAGGTATGCCTATGTTCCCTTCTAATCATGGTGCCCAGAAATTACAACAGCCTATAAAATGCACATTTCCTGAATAATCCTTCTGCATCTATAAATGTAGCCTGTTATAACAGGTTTGTGACAACCACAGGGCTACGTAGACCTTTAATTGCTCTCATAGTCATCTAAAACTCTGAGATCTTCTTGGTTCCAAGCGACTTCTCCTCTGACCTGTACTAATACTGCAGGTTTGGCTCTCTGTGGTTTCTTCCCAGGTCTGTCCATAGCACTGGATCCATTCTGATGCTCCTGGAGTCTTTTGTTTTTATGGGTTCTTCCAGGGTGCTTTGGTTATAAATGTAGCTCATTCTATTTTGTGCCATAGCTTGTGTGCTTGTTGTGTGTTGCAGCTTCTGACTAGAGCCTGCAGCCTCCAGGATTGGTCTCTGTTGGGCCAAGATGCTTCCTCAGAGCAGAAAGGCATCTCTGAGTTGTTTCCGCTAACTGCGTTGCTTTCTGCTCTAGACTGTAGGAACGGGGGACCTGCTAGCATGCCTTGAATGCCTGTGTAGTTAGCCGTGATACTGTGCCTCTGGAGTATGGAAACTTCTGGCTCTTCCCTGCAGTCTCCCTGGCCCTGGCTCCACGTCACAGGCAGTGGAGGCAGCACTGTGGAGGTGACTCAGCAAGGCGCTGGAGCGAACTGCTCTCCAGTGTGCACTTACTCGGATCCACTGCCATCCTCGGTAGTGACATTTTCTGGGCAGGACTCAGCCCCAGCCAAAGGAGCAGAGAATCCACAGCGTGGAGCTGATATGGAGGTTCTAATGCTCATGCTGCAGGTTCCATGGACCTGGCTGCATGTGAACTTGAAAGCTGACTAAGGGCCAAGTGCTTAAATTCAGGAATGCCAAAGGTTAACCAATTTAAAAAGATAATTTCTTAATACTGAGATAAACATATCAAAGACCAGAACTTCAGCCAGGCATCATGGGGCACATCTGCAATCCCAATGCTCAGCAGCCACAGGTAGGAGGATCCCCTCCTGAGTTCAAGGCCAAACTTTGGCTCATAGTGAGTACAAGGCCATCCTCATCTACAGAGTCTCTGTCTCAATCCCCCCCACAAAGAAGACAGAAAGGACTGACTTCAGTTTGCTTCATTCACTTTCAGTTCTCATGTTATTTTTCTCCTTTTAAATTTTATAAAATAATATATATAGTTAAACATGAAAATCCCTTAAAAAGGTAATAGACAAACTGTAAAGGATCTATTTCTTTATTAATGTGACTTTTATTATCACTCCCCAGAGCTAACTTCCTAATGTTTTCTTGTCATATATCCAGAAATAATTGGAGATATAAATATATAAACTTACTACTTTATACAAAGATATCACAAGATACTGTCAAATTTGTTTCTACTAGAAAAGATCTGTTTTTAGTGACTATAAAGCTGCATCACAATTTATTTAACCTGTCATTTTTAGTTTTTAATCTCTGACATGTTCTAGCTAGTTCACAGTTTGGCTATAGGGCATGTGCTTTCACGTGTGTGTGGATATATTCTGAGCACTATGAAATAAAAAGCCCTTGGTGAGCAGTGACGGTAACTGCCTTACACCTACATTAATTAATATATCTTTTACCCAAGTTACGTTTTCTCACTGTCTGCCCACTTGTTGTTAGCCTTTTTCCAAGAAAGCAACTTACAATCAGGAAAGATGGACTTGTCACAGTGAAAAATACTAGAAGCAATTCTCAAGTATAGGGCATTTGGTAGCAAATTCTGAGGTACATCAGTATAGTATTTAAATAGCAAGATAATTATGTTGCAAGGAACAAAAATTCTGAATCTTACTTGGAATTTGAGGTTCGCTATGAAGAACCGGTCCAGCTGAAGTTTTCCAAGAACACAGCCTCCCTGGAGACTCAGCCCTGTCTCTTTTTTGCTTGCAGTGAAGTACATGCGGGAAGCCACGCCGTACGTGAAGAAAGGCTCGCCTGTGTCGGAGATCGGGTGGGAGACCCCGCCGCCGGAGTCCCCTCGCCTGGGGGGCGGCTCCTCGGACTCGCAGGCCTCGCAGGCCTCCTGCCTCCACAGAGACCAGAAGAGCATCCCGCTGAGGATGTGCTACGTCACGCGGAGCCTGGCGCTGGCGGACCCCGAGAACAGGTGAGACGCTGCACCCCGGTCTCCAGCCCGCAAGGGCGCGGAGCCGCTTCAGCCTGCGCGCGCTTGTGCTCCGGGGAGGCTCCGAGGTTCCCGAGCCGCGCGGAAGGGCACGTGTGCGCACGCGTGCCTGCCTGTGTTTGGCCGCACATGCGTATGTGGGCGTATGCGCGCGCGCGTGTGTGTGGGTGCGCGCATGTGTGGGTGCGCGCGTGTGTGTGCACCCGAGAATGTGCTGTGTGACCTTTTCTCCTTTTATCTGCGTGAGGAATGTGTAGCCTGGGCCTAGGCCTGAGAGTGGACAGACTGGAACTAAGATCCTGAGGGTGTCTCCTGGCTCTGCCGGTTCCAGACGCTTGACCCTGGGTGAGTTTCTCAGACAGCTGGGCCTCGGCTTTGTCCCCTCGGTATGACGATAGGAACTGAGCGGGAGATGAGGTGTGAGGGTTTGTCGAGGGGCCGTGGGGAGCACGAGGGAACCCACGGTCAGGTCACAGCCCTGGGCCAGCCTGGCTTCTGGGCCCGGAAGAGGGCAGTTGAAGAGCCGGAAACTGTTTTCTGCGGTCAACCGCCCTGTGCTCAAAAGAGGGAAAAGAGTGCTCTGGCCCCAGCCCGGAGGTCTCAGGACAAGTGTCACCTGTGGCAATTACGAGGAATCCAGCCAAGAAAAAGGAAATGTGTGGGGTTCCCCTGCCCATATCTGATTTTAACTCAAGAGAATATATCCGTGTTGAATGAGAGAGAGAGACAGAGACAAAAACAGGGAGAGAGAAGCTGAGCCCCCCAAATGGGGTCTCTTGGTGATCTTTACATCCACAGTAAAGCGCTAAGAATAAGAGTGGCTCCCGTGGTCCACATGTGTAACTGGTGTGGGACAGCTGTGATTCCCCCAAAGAGAAAGTGTCTGGCTGGGTTTAGAGTGGCCAAGGCGGAAAGCTCAAGAGTAAGGACAGGAGAGTCGCCGTGGGCTCTCAGCTCAGGGTCGGCTTCTGTCCTCCCAGTGAACTCCATCTAAGGAAGCTGCAAGGCCCCTGGGTTGTAGACAGAGGCCGCACCGTGTCAGTTACATCTGCACCGATTGGCCAATAGGTCTGTCAATCAGGCACCAGCCCAAGGGATGGGAGAACCAGCTGACCAAGGAGAATCCTTGAGGAACCCACTCACATCTCCTGTCTGTTTCTGCCTGGATTTCTGCCTCTTTGTGAGCCTGGCATTGATGTCTTTGTTACTCTGAGATTCTGCTTTCCCAGCCTCACATCCGCTTCACTCAGCCAGCCCTCCCTTCTAAGAATTTCATGTCTCAGAATTGAGTTGGATGAGATGAGCTCGCAGTCTGTGGGGGGTTTATCGTGCACTTGGCTTCACACGAATTCCATTAGACTGGCCTACAGGTGCACCCAGCCCACGGGGACGATCTCTTCTAATGATTTAGCTTGTGTTTTGGAGAAATTTAAATTAGTTTGTATATTAAATAATTTAAGAATTTCATATGATACAGAGAAATTTCTGCCTTTCTAGAAAAACTGGAAGCAACATTATTGGGTCGCAGGGCTCAGTGCAGGTTTTTCCTTTGAGCCACGAGTGCTCCAGTTACCTACACCAAGGAGATCCAGGTCATCACCATCCTGTCTTTGATTCCGTGTCCCTGCTTGGTCCTTTTCACTGTCCTCTGAGACTCTACCGTTGGTCCCATAAAACACTGCTGCAGAGTGTGTAGAAGGGGCCAGGGTCATACTGTCACTGTATGGTCCAGATGGCTTCAAACCAGTGAGGGCATCAGAAATCAACTATTTCCGGAAAATGCAAACAGACTGGAAAATTTATTTGGGTATTATAGAAGCCACTAACACATTGGGAAGAAAATTGGAATAGATTTTTAGGTTTCTTCCACCAATGGACTTATATGCAATAACAGTACTTCTAGGTCAGTCAGTTATATAGTTTACATTTCTATTTATATTAGTCCATGTTTGCAGTACATAATGATCACATTCATGATGGGGGCCTGGTATATGTATATCACACATCTTAATTCTATTTACTTCCCTTTCTCTTTACCTCCCCTTTGCCTCTTTTTCTCTCTCCTGGTTCCCAATTATGTTTTATTGAATATTTTGAGAAAGATCAGGCCTTAATCCCAATATTGGCAGCTTCGTCCTGTGGTCCAGCCGTGAAGGAGGCTGGAGTCTTAAACTTTCATGCACGTGCACTGCTCTTCTAGCCACGGTCTAGGTGGACGTGCAGGGCTTGCTGAGTGGCATAGAGGGAGCACCTGGCGTGGGAACCAGTGGGGCAGCATGAGAAATGAGGATCCAGCTCAGACTCCAGTGCCACAGGGGTCCAGAACCAGTGCCACCAAGGAGAGTATGAACCTAGGTGAGACTTGTTTCTCACTGAGGGAAAGAGAGCAAAGAAAGGAAACAAATTTTTTATGGAATTCCAATATATGCTGGGCAGTTTTAGCAGGCCCATCAGAAATGTGAAGTCTACCAGACACAATGCTGAACAGAAGAGATACGCTCAACATAAACTGATGTTTTGAAGGACAAGGCAAATGCAAAGTAGCCATGCCAACAAAAAATACCGATTTCTTCTTGATGTGTGACTAGGGAAATTCAAGCTGAAAGCAAAGAATAAGGCAAGGAAGGACCAGTCTATACTGCAGGCTGGAATTCACAAGGAATGTTCAGTAGATACGAGTGTGTACTGAGTGAGACAGCAGCAGTTTCTTTAGTGGAAACTGCAGAAAGTATAAGAAGAGATAGACACATGCAGATTAGATAATATAATATACACCACTCTCTGTCTAAGACAGGAAAAGTGGAGAATTTAAAGATAAAGGATATGTAAGGTACAGAAAAATCCAAACAACATAATTAATAAGGCAGAACTAGATACATTGTAAACTTTGATAGTAAAAAATACTCTTCAAATCCCCTTACAATGTACACAAAATTAGCCATGGATTAATTAGATCATGAAGAAAATACTGTAAGTTGAAGGTAATACAAGTAACATCCTCTAAGGATAATGGAATAAAATGAGGAAACAAATAGCAAAATTAGACCATGGAACACCTTTCTGCTTAGATGTTTAAATGTAACTCCTGAGTCAAGGAAGAAATAGAAAATAAAATTATATTATTTTTTAAAATTGGAAATGATGCATGTATTAAATATAAAACAGAAGAGAGGAGAGTAGGAATGGTTGGCTAGACGGGCTGCATGAGGTCAGGTGCGAGTCCCAGCCAATCCGAAGGCTCAGTGTTGAAAGCTCAGTTCCCATTCCTTCCAAATCCCGCACCAACGTCTGCACACCTGAGCTGCCAGCCAGGGGCTCACTTCTCTCTTAGGTTCTATAACCTAAAAGCCAATAGCCAATGCCACGGTGTCTTGGGACTGATCCCTGCTGCAGGGACACACAGCTGCTCATAGTCTATATTAGAGCCTCTACTGTTCAGTTTCTTGACTAGACACAGCCTCGCACAGCAGGCAAAAGTGCTGCTCTTCAGTGAGAAAGGTCGCTCAGCAGGCAGAGTCCACAGGAGTGTCTGCCACCCGTGGCTAGCAATGACTACTGCATAGCTTTTTATTCTTCCTCTTACATATCTGTTGCTTTTCCTCTTCCTTTCTTTGTCTTTGCAGCCACTGCCTCACTCTGGCCACATCCTAGACCTTCAGATATTTGGATCCATTCCCTGGGGGCTTTGTTTCTCGCCCTGTCACTGCTGTGCACCCTGTTTGCCAAGGGAAGAAGGATACCCAATTGGTCAGAATGGCTACTTGTCACGTGTGATATTTAAACACCTCCGCATTTCATTTTTTAAAAACATGAAAGTTTAGATCTTTCCTAACTGCTGTTTATAGAGCTTTCAGTGATATAAACAGCCTGCTGCAGCCCACTTGCTACCTACCATTGGCCTAGACCATCATCCTCCTAAGAGAAGGAAATGGAATTACTGGCAGGTGGCTGTAGGCATCATGAATAAGGCAGTAGATTAATATTCGGTAAAATTTTTAAAAAGTTCTATTTTAAACTGCAATTTAAGAAAAATAAGTTAAACATTCACCATCACATTTAAAACTAAAAACAAAAAGACCCATGAGGACTATCTTTTAGATTAGGAAATTCCTTCATTTAAAATTATGGATTGCTCTCTACCACCAAGGATATCATTTTGATCAGGCTCACTCTGTCCGCATGTCTGTCTGTCCAGCTGTGTGTGTCCTTGCTTGTTATTTAAATAAACGCCAGTAAAGTGTTTTGTCACTAGAGAAGGGGGATACCTCTAAGAGGAGTGGCCATGGCGTTTGCTTCAGTGTTGCTCACATTCCGCACTGGAGAATCGTGGCAACTGAGTGCATAGTGACCTTCAATAGTTGTCAAGGTGACTGGCCAGGGGACATTTCGGGAGGTTGTGTGGCATTAGAAATACCAAATAGGAAACAGCTCCTAGGTGAGTATTCCTTCCACTGCTTCACTGCGCGCATGAGTGCAGCATTGCCTGGGGCACCCACAACAGGCGGAGGATGCTCCCTTTTATAAATAAAAATGCAAATGTTATCAAAACTATAAAGACACATTGTTTGGAATTGAGGAGAACTAAAAGATCTGTCTTTTTAAGAGGTGGTGGTATTAATTATTTTGCAGCCTGTTGTATAGAACAACCCAGAGGAGTACATCTGGAATCGGAGAGCTTTGCTCACATGTTAATGCAATGTCTTCCTCTCCTTTTCCTCAGTCTTCTCTGTCTCCTGTTGGAGGGTTGTGAGGGCACTAGTATTGGTTTTCTGCTTCTTTTACTGTTGTTTGCATCACATTTGTTACTTTATTGTTTGACCCTTCTGTTGAGTGTGCTTTGTGTTTCACCGATCGTGCTTTAGCTCTTTTGGTTGTATGTGTGTTCCTTTTTCACAGAATTTTATTCTTGTTTTATGGATACCACGTTTTCTGTTAATTCCTGGAGACTATTGATTAATTTTGTTAGTTTTTCTGGTGCTTTTCGTTTCTCCAGTTAGTTTTTCTTCTGTTTGTTTGTTGGGAACTTCATCTTCCCTGATGGAAGTTTCTTCACATGTCGGCTGAGCCTTTGTTTTCTGTTCGTCCTTCAGACTGAAACTAAGAAGCTCATAAAAAGCTGTGCGGGGAGTGGGATCAGGGTGAGATTCACATAGAGGTACTGCTTGGCGGGCTGCAGTAATTAGTAATTAGAGGCCCTTCTAATTCTGCGAATGTCAGTGCTTAGAAGTTTTCTCTCCCTCTGCTCATTTACTAGAAAAGAGTCATACTGTCCTGTTCCTTGCATGTGAGTTGAGGTAGAGAGGGCAGTGCCAAGCCAGCTCTCTGGAAGTCCCAGCACTGAGGATGCAGTTTGCAAAGGCCCAGGGTTCTGGTGCTGACCTCTCTCAGAAGGTCCTGAGCCCTTGCAGCTCTGCAGAGCCTGGGTCTTGGCCCTGGCTGGAGCCCCTCCTATGCACCTTTGGCGTGTGACTTGCTGTCTGTCCTTCCAGCATGCGATGAGCACTTGCCTCACTCTCTGGTGGGTTTAGACCTACTTTACTGTCTTTCTTAGGATCTTAGGGGGAGAAGATATTAGCATGAATGGCCAAGCTGCTGTGTTTCTCAATAAGAACCCTTGCATAATTTACATCTTTATGCACAACAAAGTGTACAAAAGGCTCATTTTAATGAGCTTAAAAAACATTTTCATAGCCTTGTTATTTTTAAGAAAATCTATTTCCTTCATAAAAAACTTCAGTACTCAGACTAATTATCATACATTTTTAATCAGTTGAGCATGAATTAGGAAGGTTTCTGCAGCAGCAGTTGTGAGCTAGTTAGACGCTGCCTCTTGTTCGTCTTGGCTGAGTTGAGGAGAGGGCTCACCGTGCCAGCCTCCGTGACTTCATCCACCTGCAGCTCCTTACACATTCACTTGAGCCCTGGCCGTGCTTCAAGCGCGGTTCCAGGAAAACTTGTTTTCCCTCTTGCCCAAGGTCTCAGAGAGGTTGAATTTGACCATTTGAGTGCTCAAGGATTTTTGCTAATGTTGACTCTCAAAATAGAGGTCTTGATCCTTTGCTCTTGATACATTAATTGAACCCATTTGGTTTGCAAATAGCTGCTCCAGAATTTTCCAGCCGAGATAATGAAGTCTGTGAAGATCACCCTAGTGCTAGCACATGGACATCTTCTGCTCAAGCAGGCATCACCCTTGCTGGGCATTCTGTGGTGGGAGAGGGGGCGTCCCTTCCTTCTTTTGACACACACAAGTGGAGTCTTATTTCCCTTAGGGGAGAAAGAGTTGGAGGACACAGCCCCAAATACATACTTAGAACCTCAATTTGAATGTATAAGGCATGTGTTTATTGACAGATATTTCCTTTGCTCCTAAAGGATACTACAGCAGAAGTCTTGCTGTTAGGCTCATATGACTCAGATTTCCTTCTTTTCCTGAAGTTCTAACTTGTAGACAGGTAGATTGGATTGCCAAAGTTCTGTGCTCTGAGCCTTGTTTCTCTGTTGTATTTGCCACCAATCTTATAACAGTGCATAGAAATCCCTCCCTGAACACAGGACGGCAGTGGGCATGGTGCTGGCCACACTTCAGGCAGGACGTGATGCTATTCTTGAAGGCTTAATGTTCAATGCAGGGTTTTACCAGGGACTGGGCTGTTTAAGGAACCAAGAGATGAGGCCACATAAAGGGTTTAGCCATAGCAGGGAGACGAAAAGGGAATAGTTTCTGTGACCTTGAAAACGACAGCCCTGGGAGAGCGGTGGGGCCCATATCTTTCCCTTCTTCTACCCTGGAATCTCTGGTTGATGCTTCCAGTTAGCTGTGTGCAAGTGTAAGCCAGAGGCTGAGAGCCCACATGGTTCCATATAGTATATAGGATTTGACGTCTGGGGCTGGGAATTCATCTCAGTGGTTCCAGCACCTCCCTTGCAAGTGCAAGGGCCAGGGCTCTATCCCCAGTAACCATATACTACAATGCCGGGTGTGGTGACCCATGCCCACCAGTAGTCAGTACCACATACCACAGTGCTGGGCATGGTGGCTCACGTCTGTAATCCCAGCACTTGGGAGGAAGAGGCAGGAGGGTTGCTGAGTTTGAGGCTAAATTCAGGGCCAATCTGAACTTACAAAGCAAGATCCTGCCTCAAGAAACTTAAAAAAAAAAAAAAAAAATTTGACATCTGGGAGCACATAGCCAAGAAAGAAGTGCAGAGACAGAACCTAGGGGCAAAGATTGTAAATAAAATCACAAAGAAAAAAATTCTGCCTCTTTGAAAGTAGGTACAAGTGGTACTAGTTAATAGAAAATGGGGTTAACCCAAGCACTTCATTCCCTGTCCTTGTTGGATAAAGCACCTTGGACACCCCCAGATCACCATGAGTAGGCTCCTGTTTAACGAATGCCCCACTTACAATACTGGTAGACGGTTTTTTAGCCCTCCTGTTGTGAGCTTGACAGAGCTGTGACATCAGGAGTTCAGAGGGTAGACACCCAGAAGCTGCGGACTGGCGGGCTGGCGTGGCTCCTGGACGAGTTGGGGCTCTTTCCTCCCGGCGGAAAATGGAAACCTCTCCTTCATCACCATGAAGCTGCAGGCTAGAGAAGGTGCAGGCAGGCGGCCACTGTCACCATACCGGCACAGTTGTGGCTGTGAAACATGCTTATAGGCATCCTGTGGACAGGGACACATGAACAGGAAGTGGTGCGGTTTGGCATTGGCCACTCGTCGGGGGGACCCAGAACCAGGACTGCAAAGTCTTGTGGACATTAATTTGCTTTCCCCTGAAATACCAGATCATTTACCCCGTATGCACACACTTTCTCTTGCAGTGTGGTGCATTCCCCACCCCATCCCCATCTGGAATAAAACCTTCTCCACAGTGTCTGTTGTGAAATTCACAGTAAATGCCGAGGCCCACAGTTTATTTTCATTGCCTGTATTATTTAACATCCAGACGATCAGAACACATTTTCTCACGTTACCTGGAGATGGAACACTAGGTCCATAAGTGAGAATTCGTGGGGCTCTTTTCTCTAGCACTCTGGCAATACTATTTTTTAACCACATATATTGAACAGTCATAAATAGACAATGGACTTCCAGGCTGGGCTGAGCCAGGCTCAACTTCCAGCTTCTCTATCTCTGGGTAATTTGGGCACATAACATCTTTGAATTTTTGAAGTGTATAGAATAAGGGCAATAGTACATCCATATATGCACTGTTTTTAGAATTAAATCAGTTCATATTGCCTAATATGTGGGATACAGTACTCCCTCTTCCTGATTCTGTTTTCTTTGATAATTTTCTTTGAAAATTATCCAGCCCTTTTAAGGCACCAAAAGATCTGTCCAATGTTGTGCATTTTTTAGATAGTTTTATTAAGTACTGGGAAGGCCTGGTTAAGATATTGAGTTGAAAATAAAACAGTGGTTTCAGTTAGATGAAAACTACACCATGATTTTAGACATTTCTTTCTGATCCCAGTCTATACTAGCTGACAGGTTGAAGAACTAGGTCAGGTTGCAAATAGCATCTTTAGATTAATTTCTGCAGGAAGCACTGCGGAGGGCTTTGAATCACTAAAAAGGTACAGAATCCTACCAGGGCCACACATGGGCTTAGAGAAACTCTCCAGTAAGTTTTGACGGCACAGTTCTCTATCCTGCTGTCAGATGTGATGAGCAGAGGAGAGCAGCGTGCAGAACAGGCGCACGGGGGAGAGTGGCTGCTCCCGGAGTGGTCCCAGCACCCTGCTGGCTTCCTGTGCCCCGGGCTGCTCGACGCCGGGTCACACGCTGTGCACCGGGCTGTGCTGGGCCCTTCACGGCTCCTGTTGTCTTCTGCTTCTGCAGATGTTTCTCCTTACTCTACCTTTCCTTTCTAAATCAGTCACAGACATACAAGTGCACTGTTTTGTGGCAGATGCTCATAGATTTTGCTGTCTGTGGAAGAGAAAAGAATTAACACTGACTGATACACGCAGCACTGAGTTACAGGAGCTAATGAAAATGCTCAGTTTTTACCAAGATTTGGAGAAGCTCAGAATAACTGCTCTGATCGAACTCTATATTGTAAAGAATGTGTAGTCCTGAAAACAAGAGTGTAGGTTTAGATTCTCTCTGACATCTTGAAGACCATATTCTACCTCTCTGAGGCCCAACTAGTCTATGAGTTTAATAAGACAAACTTTTCACATCTTACCTGTCAAAATTTTTCACTTAATGAGAAAGATAGTTTTTACCAGAGAATATGTAAAGCCATCGAATGAAAAAGTATATAAGGTATGCCTTCCTAGAACATGAATTTAATAAGAATCAAGATACATGATGTATAGGTACAAAATCGCAGTAATGGATGTGATCGTAATATGTGCCTAAAATATATCAGTAAACTCAGTAAAGGGAAAAGAGATTTTAAAAAAGCTAAAACTAAAACATGAGACTTCAAAATTTTTTGGCTGGCAGTTATTTTAGATCTAACCTAGACTCCCTTGAAGGGGCAAATTTATTTATTTCAACAGTTAAGAGTTCCCAGAAATTTATATATAGAACAGTATGTAGCAAATATTATCAGTCAGGTTAAAGTGCAAGAAATACAAACCCTAACTCATCTGTAACTTAAGCAGAAAGGGATTTAATATAAAGAAGCAGTGGCCTCAAAAAATTGTATGTGTTCAAAGAAAAGACTTTAGTTTGAGTCTCTATTAATGATGCTCAGAACTCTATAAAACTGATATAATCCAGGGAAATGGAGAGCCAGGGTGTTGCCCTGGAAATAGTAAAACTGTACAACACTAGAGCAGTGATCCTGGAACCAGAAAACCTGGGAGCTGGCACCTCTGAAAGGCGTCTTGACACGCAGGAGGCTGAGGGTTAGACACGGAGCCCAGGCCCGCCTCATGTGCTTCTTTTCCGCACACCCAGCTTTGTTCTCCTGTAGTGGCAGCCACGCCAGCAAGTGTCATCCTGTTCTTCACTTCTCCTTTGCGACTCTTACAGACAAATACAAAATTCTGGAAGCCTAGCTGCAAGGGGTTTGGGAAGTTAGACATTTTCAGCCTTCTGTCAACTGCAGTATAGTGAGTAAATCCTAAAGAAAGCACGAGGAGGCTGAGGCAGCTCTGCTATCAGTCACGCAGAGCCGGCCATGTAGCAGGACTCAGACAAGGCTGTTGCTTTGCCTGTCCTTTGAAGGCTTAAGTGGGATTCTGTGCCTTGATTATATATGAGGAAGTTATGGTATCTTGACCCTTTTGGATCGTTTTACAGAGTTCTGGCCACAGGGTATGGTGGCCAAGACAGTAATGTTCACCAAATAGCCCACCTGTTTTCTGGCATTTCCAGTCCTGCTTAGGGTTTGCTGGGTCTGGTGACTGGTCTGGCTGATAAACTGAGCAAAAGTGACTCTTGCTCCTGGGAGCTGCAGCCATGTGAGCTGTGTTCTGCAGTCCAGCAGCAAAGTGGCAGAACTTCTTTGGCCTGGTGTCCCAAGTGACCTGATGTAGCAGATCTCACCGAAGCCACCTCAGACCTTTTTTGAACACAGAACATGTTATTTTCATAAACCTGATTATGCTGGGTGACTGATATTTGGAATAATTGATACCACAAGAAAAGCTATCCTACCATTGCTAGTATAGTCATCATGGAAATGTAATGAGTTCAGTCAAGCTGGTTAATATTTATTGAGACTCACCAGCAATTTTCACAAGGCAGGAAAGCCTTAGAAAATGAAATCACTCTTCTCCTCACTTGATACAGTTTTAAATATACATCCTAAAAAGACTCTATCACTCTCATTGTATTTGTTGACATACAAGTGAACAAGCATGACCCAGAGGCACCAGATGAAGGACACTGGGCCTGTTCACACTTGGAACATGTGAAAAGCGCCCTCTGTTATTGTAGTTAAGCTGTTGCTTTTAGAGGCTGTTCCTGTTTGCAGCTGAGTCTCATTCGTACAGGTCTAAAGAATACCTTTGTCGGGCCAGGGATTTAGCTCAGTGGTTTCAACACCTGCCTTGCAAGTATAAGGGCCCAAGTTTGGTCCCCAATCCCTGGTAACCACATACAACAATGCCAGGTGTGGAGACTCACACCCACCTGCAATCAGAACCACATACAACAGGGCCGGACGTGGTGGCTCATGCCTGTAATCCCAGCACTCGGGAGGCAAAGGCAGGAAGGAGGATTGCTGAGTTTGAGGCTGAATTCAGGACTAGCCTGAACTATAAAGAGAGACCTTGTCTCAAAAAACTAAAACGAAAAAGAATACCTTTGTCTAGTCTACAGCCATACCACCCTGAATGCACCCCATCTTATCTGATCTTGGAAGCTAAGCAGGGTTGGGTTGGACAGGAGAATACCTTTGTCTGAAGGGAACCCCTGTCTGCCTCTGCAAAACTCAGTGTAACTCGGCCTAGCAGGCCAGAGTTTGTGTGTATGTCCACAGCCCTTCTTCTGCCTTCCTAGCTTATGAATACTTAGATTTGAAGACTAGACCATCAATTTTGGATCAAGAACAGAGGCTCAAAAGCACTTTGCTGTCTTGTTTGCTCTTGTCCCCTTACCTTTCCTCTTATATTTTCATCAGAATTGACTTCTACTACAATGATTCTCAAACTTCTTTTTAAAAAAATCTTATCATTGCAGTACTGATGTGAAAATCAATTGAGATAATGAGTGTTAACATAATAAATAAACTGTGAAGGTAAAACAATGTCAGAGAAAACATATCTCACTAAAGCTGTCCTTATAGTGTCATCTCACCACTGGGACCAACCACAGCCTAAGGCCATAGGCAGCTGTGTGGATTTTATTTTAGTTGTCTCTATGCATAAACAACCTGTGTAGCTGCTGCCACATTTCATTTATTTGCATCTTTACTTGGTTGACATCTGTCTGTCTCAGTGGCTCCCCAGCATGACAGACTTGTTTGCTCACGTTTCTGTCCCCCAGTGCCCATCTCACGCTCAGAGTTGCAGAGAATGAGTATTCCTCAAATGAAAGCTCATGAAGACGAATGGATTGATGTGAGGATGGAGGAAGGAGAACACAGGAAGGCAAAAGACAGATGCTCCTCAGCCCTCTTTCAGCAGCGCATACTCCAAGAATTAACATAGGCAGTGGCAGACGGACAGTGCAGATTTCTTGAGCTCTGATCTTTTTGATGCCTTGGAAGTTCCCCAAGATCATGCTGGTCCCCAGATGGAAACATCTGATTGCCACAGTCCATATATTAGGTGGCAGAAGTCTTGAGGCCCCACTTGGGAGGAAAAATGACCACATTGCAGCCTACTTGGTTTTATTGTCCTAAGGGAACCAGAATTGCAGCCTTTGTTGACCTGCTGGTGAGCATTGAATGGCTTTAAGATTTTCATGAGCAGAACCCCCACCTCCACAGGACAAAGGTTTCTATTGCAGTTGCGGCCCTTTGGCTTGGAACTGCTAATCTTAAAGAACCTTAAACTTTAGCCCAGCGAGAACCCTAGGGAGAAGAGGCTGACTTGGCATGGTCCTCGGGAGAGACAGTGCTGCTCCCTTTCCCAGAGGCCCTGGAGCCACCGAGTTGTATGAAGGCCCTGGCTGCTGAAACTTCTAGACCTTGGACCCAGTTCATGCTGCTGCAGCTGCACAGCTGCCCCTGCACTTCTCTGAATAGCCTGATGGACGCTTAACCCCAGAAGTCCAGCCTGCGTTGCCATCAGCTCTACTTAGGAGGAAAGACTCCCGTGGAAGTTTTCAACAGGGGAAATTGAATGCAGGCGATTGGTCAGCCAGAGGTGAGATGCAGTCCCCGGGACTAAGTGGCAGCAGGGATGCTACCAACGTCCCGTGCAAGGCCACTCAGCACACATGCGAGACCTGGAGAAACGCAGGTGGGGCTGACATGTCATGTTAGCTGTTCACGTGGCAGAGCGCAGGGGCCAGGGTTTTCCTTCCCCCTGCCTGCCGCCCCAGATATGGTGAGCCCTGGGACTCAGAGGCCGGCAGGGATCCGCCTTCCTGTGATGCTGAGCAAGGTCAGGACAGTGCACCGAACAGCCTGGAAGGCAGACAGGCCCAGGAGGGTGTCTGGTTCTCCTCCACATCCCTGGGGCCGTGCACACAGGCGTGCTGCCTCGGAGACACCAGGAAGGGCCTGAATGGCTGGCAAGGCATTTCTCCTGTGAGAGATATAGTATGGATTCTCTATTATCCTAACAGGCATTGCTCAGGAGCCCCGCGTCAACTTACAGAGCCTCTGTTCTCATTGGGTGAGTCTTGCTCATGAGTAGCTCGAGTCACCTGGATCCCCACCCCTGGTCCAGAAAGTCATTCTTCTGCCTGGGACCTTAAGGTTTATGGCTTGAATGTGATCTGTTTGTATCTTGGGGAAATGCAGGAAACTTCTGTTCTTCCGGTCAGTGTCTCCAAACATACAGCCTGCACGTTGCTTGAGGATGTCACCATCACTGACGGAGGCAGTGGCGACGCGTTTATGCATCAAGAGCTAACGTATACGTCCACTTCAGTATGCAGAAGCCAGGGGACATGCAGTGAGAACACGTGTCTGTAGCTCTTGGGTCCGAACCGTCTGGCTTCTTCCCCCAGAAGCATCAGTTACTGTTTCTAGTTTTTCAGATTTAAATGTCAGCTTGAGACAGTGATTATTTCCCTGGAATTTCCAGCCAGTGGCTGGATTCATTTCCTAGGCATCCTTCAGGCCTCCTGTCTTGGCCAGTCTTCCCCTGCCTCCCACCACCAGAGTCTTGGGCATTTGTGACTCCGAGAAACTTTATGATCAAGTTCCCAGCACTTGCTGTACTGACACCAAAACAGTAAGTGACAAAATGGATTTGATTTGACTCTTCTGACTCGAAAGCCAGCACACTGTACTATCTCCAAATTCCTAAAAGTGCCCTAACTACACCCAGAGGGTGAGGAAAACAGCCTCTTCCCCCTCACTGTGCCCTGCCTCACTCATTCACCCTAAAGCACATAGCTCCACGTCATTCTTTGTTGTATCCAAAGCAGAGTGCTGGAGGGTGGTTCTCCAGTGGTGTTCCCAGACCACCATCCAGCACGATTATTAGCGTCATTGCAAATCAGTTAGAATGCAGATTCTCAGAAAGGCGACTTGGAGAAGGCCCAGGGTCCTGTGTTCTGATAAGCCCTGCTGCCGATTCTGTTGTCTGCTCTCCTCAGATCCAAAGCCTGGCCTCTTCCTCCTTCCACTTCAGTGCTCTTCAGGAGCAGTTAGAGTTCCAGTTTCGGCTCGCATGACTGACGCATACACAGCTTTATGATAAGCTCAGCCTCACGCCGCCAGTGCCTGATTCTCTCTGGATTGGTTTCCTGGTGCAGGAGTTGCTTTAGTCCATATCTGATTACCTTTCTCAGTGCCTGATAGGTAATGGCTGCTTCATAACTATCTGCTGGGCAGATAGCTTGAATTAATGAGGACCAGGAAAGCTGGACCTAGAGTTTCCAGAATACGCTGGTTTTAGGAGTTGGGCAGAACCATGGAGAGCATGCCATACGAGAGCAACGTCCAAATGAGAAGGGCTCTTAGGTTCTAGCCGTGACGTAGCAGCAGAAGGAGACCCTGAATGACATCGTGGTATTTGCAGTCTCTTCTTACTCGAAGCGCGGGGTGGGGTACAGGCAGTAACTCGGCACGAGGGTTTTATAAAAAGTGCTGACTCTCAAGGCCTGTGGAGTCAGTCTGCCTTTATGATTTATCCTGTAACAATTTGACATATTTTCATTTTGACTCGATATGGGGCTTTCACCAAACTAATCTCTCATCCTTTAGTTGAATGTCCTTTTTTGTCGTTGTTGTTTTCTGGAAATGAATTTTAATTTCCTAGTGAATCCACATGTGTAAGAAATTTACTAAGGAGGTGGTGGTGGTGGTGAACTTAATTAAACTCACTCAGTGCCGTGGCAATCAAGCTTTAACAAATGATCAGTTCAGATGGGAAAGCTGGTTCTTCCTCTATAGCAGCACCAGCCTGGCCCAGATCCAGGCACAACATCAGCTGCTCGAGCTCATGAAAAGTCAACAAATAACTGCACTTTCTATGAAACACTCATTCCAAAGTGGGAGCCACTGTAGAGAAGGTCATAGGTTACCTAAGCCCACGATGTCTTCAGCCTCAACCCCTCTCTCCAGCCAGCTCCGTTCCTTCTGGTCCTAGGCAGGGCCGTTGGAAGCTTCATTCTCTCCCATCTGAAGTAGAATCAACTTTCTGTTACAGTTTCGGAAGCAGAGTTCATAGCAAGAAATGAGAAATCAGTGGCTCATCAGCATAAAGTATGTCTCCCTAGAGTTCCAACTTCTCCCCCTAAGTCTGTGACTCGGGCTGCTTAAGATTTGTAAAATCATGTGGTTTGAGTTTCTTATTTCCTCAGCTGTTACTGATAAAGTATTAAAGGTTGTCTTGGCAGGAGAGGGAAGGAAGGCAGAAGTATTAAAAGCGTGGACAATATACAGGCCCTGTAATCAGTCTCCTTTAATTACTGTATCTGTGTCAGGATGCCTGTGGGATTGATTCCTCTACACAAGCATAGTGTCCAGTATATAGTAGCTCCTCAGTAAATGCTTTGGACGTGACCTAGATGGCAGCAAGTGCCTTTGTAATACAGGCTGTCCCACCAAGAACACATATATGTCTTAGGGATTTACCGTGATGGGCAGAATAGAAGATAGTCACTGTGATCAAGGTGGAGAAATAGCAGCTCGATTTACCTACCTGCCTGAAACAAAATCAGGCGAACTATGTGATATGTCGATGCTCAAAGCCTTGGATGTCAGGCAGTGACCCTGGAGAGACAGGAAACAAGATAACCCTTGAAAGGCTCCAGTGTCATGTCTTAAATAGTTTTCAGGCCTTGGCCCAGGGAAAAGGGAAATCCAAGACCGCTCAACAGACTCTTTAAGTTGGGAAGACAGAGCTGAGGGCCCAGAATTCCAAAACAGCCGGCATCTCCAAGGCAGATCCCAGCCAAGAGAGGGACTCACATAGGCAATTATGGGAGTTTGAAGAGGTCTCAGGGAATCACGCTGAGTACAGATCAGCATGTGTGTTGGAGGAAGCTACACAAAACCAAGTACATTGAAGGGCCAGAAGTAATAGTGCTCAGCCCTCGGACAAGGCTGGGGACAATATCTAACCCATCAGTGGAGGAGAAGATAGCACAGTGGAGGAGAAGATAGCACAGCAGCACAATCCCCCCAGGGAAACGCTACTCTGGTCCTGCTAAGAAAGCTTAAAAGCAACAGCTGCAAAAATCAAGTGCTTCTCAAGTATTTTAACTGCATCCCACAGGGAAAAAAAATCACCAAAGAATATTTTTAGGAATATAAAAATATCTAACATTCATTAAGATAAAGTTCACAATGTCTGGCATCTACTCAAAAGTTACCAGCCATGCAACACATTAGGAAGACATGATCCATGATATGGTAGAAAACTGCTCCATTAAAATTGATCCAGAGCTAATGTGGATGGTAGACTAATAATACAACATGGACATTAAACCACTTAATGTAACTACATTCTATATATTTAAAAAGTAAAGACATGAAGTCATTTATTTTTTAAAAAGAGCAAAATCAAATTTCTGTAGATGAAAATTGTAATATGTGAATGAAAAACAGTGATTGGGACTCATAGCAGATAAGACCTAGTAATATGAAGTTTCTGTAGCAAAACACAAAAAAGAAAAACTACTGTCTAAAAAACAGTGCACAGCTACACACTGGAGCAGCCCAATAGATTTAACTTGTAACCCTCAAAGGAAGTGGAAAACAAAGGCACTGGAATAAATAATGGCTGAAAAATGTTCAGGATTGGTAAAAACTGTTAATCCACAGGTTTGCAGAAGCTCAGTAAGCTCTACAAACAAAGAACATGAACCAGATGGTTTCCGGTTACCTTGTAATCACAGTGCTCAGCACCAGTGACAGAGAGAAAACCATACAGGGCCAGGAAGAAGCTCACTGGTAAGACACATTAGGACACTTTCCTGGAATCCACAAGTCCTGAGTTTTCCCTCAGGACAGTGGAGGAGGGTAGCTGATTTATCATAAGAAGAAAAGCATTGAGAAGGCTTGAGCTACGTCATCCAAATATACAAGACAAAACTGCCTCGTTAGAATTCTATACCCAACAAAAATATCTCTCAAAAATTAAGGTGAAATAAAGACTTACCTGCTCAACAAACTTATCACCAGCAGACCTACAGTACAAAGAAAACACTAAAGGAAGCCTTGAGGCAGAAAGAAAATAATGTCAACTAGAAACAGATAGGAAAGACTGTCTATGGGAAGACACCAGTTCTTCCTCATCAGTCTGGGTCAGAGGACTAATGTAACCTCATTTCTAGGATTTTTATAAAGTTACAGTAATTGATATAAGGTGTGTTTCTATCTTAGTAGACAAATCAACTGAGTCCAGAGAGAGATTCAGACATATATGGACAACAAGTTTTCAATGGATGTGCAAAAGCTACTCAGTGGGGCAAGGGTAATCTTTTTACCAAATGAGTATTCAACTGCAAAAAGAAATGAATTTCAGTTTATATCTTATACCATATACAAAATTTCAACTATTTCATCATCTTAGATGTACAACCTAAAGGTACAAAAACTCTAGAAGAAAACAAACATTTTGTGAATTTGAGTTTGGCAAAAGTTTTAGATATATCACAGAAATCACATCTCTCAAGAAAAAAGCTGATATAAAACAAAAATTTGAAAACCTTTTATTCTTCAGAGAATGAAAACACAGATCAGGGAAAATATTTGTGTGTATTCATTGTATCTGATAAATTAATTGTATCTTCTATATACCATGCCCAGTTCCCATGATATTTTTAGAAAGAATTGCCAGGTATTGTGACATCAGCTGTAATCCTAGCACTCTGAGAGGCTGAGGCAAAGAAGATCACAATTCCAGCCCCTTATGGGCAATTTAGCAACCTAGTGAGACCCTATTTTAAAATTTGAAAAGAGCTGGGGATGAGTTCAATCCAAGAGTCCTGGATTCAATCCCCAGTACCTCTCTCCAGGCAAGAATTCAAGCAGGCACTTTGCCGTGGAGGATAAATGCATAGCAAATAAACACATGAAAAAATATTCTATATCCTTATTCACTGCAGATGTGGAAATAGAGCCACAGTGAGATACCACTTCATGTGCATGAGTCTAGCAAAATTAAAAGGATTGAGCATATCAACTGTTGGCAAGAATGTGGAAGAACTTGAACCTTTTGCACTTCTGTCTCAAATGAGAACACTGACACGGTTTGGAAACTCCTTAACACTTACCAAGTTAACAGCAATCCACTCCTGGGTGTAAAGTGTGTATCCAAATTAAACCACAGAATACTCATAACACTGTCGTGCGAATTAGCCAGAAGCTAGAAAGAGCCCAGATGTCCATCAAAGGGAGAACAGGGGTATATCATACAACTGAGTATTGCTGAGCAAGGGGTATATCATACAACTGAGTATTGCTGAGCAATAAAAGAGAGTGAATGATCACACAGACTACCAAATGGGTGAATCTCAAAATGATTATTCCCTGTGAAATAAACTAGACAAAAGGAATTTGTAGCATATGATTCTGTTTATTAAAATTCTACAAAGTACAAACTAAAATGAGAGAAATGGGAAAGTTTATCAACTGTTCCCCAATAAAGCCATTAAAATTCAATGCTGGTATAGAAATAATTTTCCAGATAAACTAGACTCTGTGCTCTTCCAAACGCCCCCAGCTCTCATGCTTTGCGTGCTTGGTCTTCGTGTCCCCACAGATCAGAACGCCCTCTCCCCACCTGTCAGACACCTCTTACTCCTTAAGCCATCCCAGATGCCTTTGTCTTCCTGAGGATTTCCTGGTTCTTACTCTCAGCATGTCTTTCCTTCTTGTCATCCACACTCTCTTTAACGGTGCACCTGTGCTGCCATGTGCTGTAATTATTTTGGAACCACCCGCCGGACAGAGCTATAAATGGCCCGGGCTTCATCTGACTTCTCTTTGTATCCCTGCCTCCCAGGCCCAGCGGATCTGTATCCTTGCATGGGTATTTTTAGGATCCAATATTTGGAGGATACAATTGCCTAGAGAAACCAGTGTTAACTCTGAAATCAAATGGCCATAATGAAATGTTCTGCCTCGCTGTGCTGCAGTCCAGCCTTTCCTGTGTAACATGTTCTCTCCGTGGCTTTTGCACCCTGGCACCTGCACATCTCCAGAGAGGTTCGATTAGGCTCCCTTCCTGCAGTGGCTCTCCTGCAGCCCACCTTCCCAGGCAGGATCGCGCCGCAGTCCAAGCTTGATCGTGTCCCCTGATTTACCTCATTTTGTTATTGTTCCCCCAGGCTCTCTGCCCTGTTAATCCCTCTGCTTCCTCGTCTACCTCTTCTCTACTCTCCCAGGAGCTCCTTACAGGCTTCACCACATGCAAGGCAGTGTCACTCTTGTGTCCTGTGTGCAAGCTGCCAGAGTCCTTGGGATGGTCTGCCCTCGACCTGGAAGTCCTTTCTCCCTGGGCCCCTCCCCTGTCCCTTCTCAATGGGATCATCCCACTTGTGTCCAGAGAAGAGAAGCAGGGGCATAGGTTGTTCTTGGCCCGAGCCTACTTTGCCTGTACCAAGTGCTTGGACCAGGCCAGATACATGGCCCGTGTGTCCTGTGTGGCCTGGGGTCCTTTGCCTGCCAGCCCCTAACCCGTGCCTGACACCTGTGTACAGCGAGCACCCTAAAGGCCATGCTGAGCTGTATGACTTGGCATCCCTGCACGGCTGGAAGCAGGCGTCCATTCCATGAGTGCTTTTGAATGAATGTTTCCAGTGTGATTAGGTTTATTCGAGCTTGGCTTATTTGGAGTGGGTGTACTTAAGTCTGGTCAAAAGCATCCATGCTAATTGAGGAGCAGCCCTCTCTCCCTCAGATGGCCTGAGGCACACTGCTGGATCTAGAGCTCGATCACTTAAACATCTGGAGCGAACAAATGTTTGGGATGCCACAGGGCAGAGGCTGGCATCCGGCCACCTGGGAGCTCAGGTCTTGCTGGTAGCAGATACAGAAGCTCCAGCAACTCTCCTTGGTCTCCACAGCCATCTCTCTACGCCATGCACCTCCACATCAAAAGTCAGGAAACATCTAGTTTATTTCCTTTATTCTGCAACAGCTTTCCTGCTCTACTGTTTTCATACACATATTCTTTTTTAAAAAAATTCTTGAAGTCAAGCTCAAAAAAATTAAACCCAAAGCTTTGCTTCACAGAGGGACCGCCCAATGTGTCTGACCTCTTAACATTTACTGAGAATGAGGAAGATTGAAATTCATGTCACGTGAGCTCTTAAATCTTGGGATGAACATTTGCATTATTCTGATTTTCACCCTCTTGAAAGCAGCACAGAATTGCGTGACAATTTAAAACTTGTCTAGATAGTTGAGATATAGATTTTTTTTTAAAGAAAAGAGCAATTTTATGGATAGCTGATTTATTTGTTTGTGCTTGTGTTAAATCCTTCAGGTAATGAAAATGATTATTGTTATCTACAAAGAAGGGTGAAAGTGTCTTTGAGCAAAGGCTTCCACAGAGAAAATAATTATGAAGCTGTCGTTTCATAAAGACCTTAACAGTAGAATATCTGCAAAATACACAGTGAGTGTTTCAAGTGCAGAAAGAGCTGCTGTTCCAAAGGTCAAGTTTGCTTTTAACACATCATGAGTTTTTCACTCTTCCTCCATTATCTAAACTTGGATAAACTTAAGAAATTCAGACTCGTGGTTCCACAATACTCCATGCACACATGTGACCTTGGATATATCTATCACTTGTCTCCAGAATTAAAAAAAAAATTTTAACCTCTCAACTGGATGGTTGGATTAAATGACCTCCAGTTCCTTCCAGATTCATTTTTGGTGCATGTCACTGGAATCCCTTTGGCTCTTGTGGTTTTTCTATATTTGTATCTCCCTGCCATTTCACATGGCTGTGTTCTTTTCTATTTCTTAAACCCAAATTCCTTTAATCCCTCTTGGGGACCTTCTAGGACCATCCAGTTCATGTCTTTTCTCCAGGGTTCTCCCAGGATAGTCTTTTCCGATCCTTGCTGAAGGGCCTGTGGATGTTAATTCCTGTGTGCTGCCTCCTGTAGTGATAGCCATGGTTCTTTCACTGTAACAAAATTCACAAGACAGTCAACTTAGAAGGAGAAGTGATTTGTTTTGGCTCGTGGTTTCAAAGAGTTCAGTCCGTGGTCAGTTGGCGCCATGGCTTTAAGGCCTGTGACACCTCAGTGATTATAGCAAGGAGTGCAAGGTGGAGCACAGCATCATACTTCTGGTATCAGGGAAATAAAGAGAAAAAGGAAAAAGGCCAAGGCCCCAGTGTCCTCCTCAAGAGCACATTCCTGTTGACCCAACTTTCTTTCTCAGGGCCTCACCTCCCAGCAGGACTGTGGGATGGGAACAAGGCCTTCAGCACCTGGGCCTTTAACACTGGGCAATAAGAAGAATAGACACGGCCTAGTTTTGAAAAGCTCTATGCCCAAAATGCTTTCTGGAGATGTTGGACTGTTGTCAGAAATGCTGCCGATCCCCGCTTCATTGCTCATGGTGAATATTAATAAATGCTTATAGCACTTTTTCTAGCATGAGACTTCCCCAAGGTGATGATACCACCAAGACGGCTCTGCTGAATTGTGGAGACAGGGCACTGGCAGCATCAGGATGACCGGCTCATCTAAGATTAACCATGAAAAGGTGTCGATGTCCTTACAATAAAATCACCCTAAATAAGCACACTCCTGGGGGTAGCTGGTATTGGCAAACCTTGCAAATTTAAGAGTCTAACAAAATATCTCAATGAATATGAGGGTATTTACCCAAATATATAATGCTTCCTTCCAAATCTGGGTAACTTTTAGTTTTCTGTTTTCTGAGGCAGGGTCTTGCTGTGTAGTTTAGGCTGGTGTTGAACCAGTGGCCCTGTGACTTCAGCCTCCCAGCAGTTGTCCACCACCATGCCTGGCTCATTTTCAGTTTTTAATAGTTAATCGTCATGTCATTCATTCAGTTGAGTAACTACCCGAAGCAACAGCCTAACATTCCCTCTTACATATTGTAGTTTATCCATCGAGACGGCCTATTGATTTTCTTTTTTGTATATTTTTTTATTTGTGTACTCTACACTGTCTTTACCAGCAGTTATTACATAGGATGTGCTTCTACTAAGCAATTATTCCTTCTTTATCTGAAATTCATATTTAACTGGTCATCCTATATTTTTATTTATTAAATTTAGCTACTCTAGCTTAAGAAAAGCTAGTCTAAAAAAGTCAAATAGGCCCACAGAGTTCAGAATCAGTGCTCCACACTGAGCTGAGGGGCTGATTGCTTGTCGGTGCTCAGGTGGGAGATTCTAGAAACAAGTGTACATTTGTTCAACTTGCACAGCAGCTTGTGCATTTACGAGGTTTTTTAAAAAAAATGAATGGAACAAGGTCCTTTCACAGGGTACTTTGTGAGTACAGGTGAACCAGGTCATAGAAAAAATAAAATATTTTCTCTGGTTTTGACATTCACTAGCTCCTCTTCTAAAACACTGTTAAGGATATTTTTACCTTGGAAAGGCTGAAACTTTTCACACTTGGTATGAATGTGAGTGTTGCTGAAAACCCGAGACTAGCCAGCATGAGAGGTCCTGGCAGGTCCCTGAGTGCCTGACAGAATCCTGCCCCTTGCATGACCTGCTCTGGAAACAGGATTTTGTGGACAGCAGCACCAGATCTGGCTTATTTTCCACTACAGACTCATGCTTGGTGCAATATTTAGAAGGTCTGTTAGCTTTCATCAGAGCAGCCTGCTTCCTAGATCTGCATTCTTAGCTGGGACTGTAGTTTCAAGCAGTAGAATCAACTGTAGTTGAGGACATTTGGGTTCTCCTATATTTTCCAGAGATTTCAGAGAACTGGGTGAAGTTCTACAGCCACCCACCTCGGGGCTCTGTTCTAGGGACAGAGCCATGCTGCTGCCCCATGGCGACCATGTATGAGCTCACACAAGCTGGGTGGCTCCCCTGTACCCAGGACCCTTGGGAGTGGCCTCTTTGCACCGACAGCTGTGTGCCTCCACTGCTGTGCCTGCTGAGAATGGACTCCTAGCACAGCTACACCCTCACCTTACCCCTTCAGAACTGCTGTTTTGTGTGAGCGCTCTGTTCCCAAGCAGCCAGGAAGAACAACAACTTAAATTCCGGCTTGTGCCTCAGGAAAGTTGAACTTATAATTGGGAAAACTTTCCAGATCCAGGCGAACAGTGTTCAAAAGATATCGAGCGGCAAACAACATGAAAAATGTTCCCTACGCTTTCAAACAGCATGCTACATTGTCGAAGCCTCCTACTAAATGGAGCATGTGTTCATCAGCTTCACTGCTACAATAGGCACCCAGGGCAATTAACTTATGAAGAGAAAAGGTTTATTGAACTCACAATTTGGAAATTCAAATCCAAGATCCGTTGGCCCCTGGCGAAGGTTGCACGGGGTGATGGGAACTTTTGTGAGAACGACTGCTCAAGTCCTGAGCCAGGAAGCAGAGAAAGGAGAGACAGGGACACCCCCACCCCGTCCCCTTTGAAGGCTTGTCCCAGAGCCTGCACACCTCCCAGTAAGGCTCTGCGGCCCACCGCCTTGCCCTGCAACCTCTCTGGGGACACATGGGCCATGTGTCAGCCTTCAGCACAGCTAAACAACTTAAAACAGGTTTTGGACTCTGGTTCACTTGGTTTCTATCCCCCACATTTCCTGTCACTGGCCGGGAGAGCCTGGCTGGCCCGGCCTCTCTGAAGGGCCCCTGGTCCTCTGCGCATGTGCTCGGCGGAATACTAACACTCTCACCTCCTTGGGTGGCGTGAAAATGAACAGGTTCTTTGGTGAAATCTGCAATTCCACAGGGCAAGTACTCTTTCTTATTATGAAAGTTATTACCAGTATTAAAAAAAATCTCTTTTACGTCTTTTATTTACAACTTATTTTTGGATTTTAAAAAATCGAGTGTTTTCTCTAGTGTTATACTTTTCAAATAAGAGCTCTTTTCTTAGTGAATTATTTCACTACTGACATTATTGCTAAAGGTTTAATAATTTGTTTTCCTGTTTAGTGTCTTTCTGACTACTTCAGTGCAGTGCAATGTACTGCAATATTTTTTTCAAAGTGTTGAAATAAAAATATATCAGAGTGCCAGAGATAAGCAGCATAATCAGAACGCCCAGTCTGAGTGTGGTGGGAATCGCAGCTTTGTGGGCTGAACACAACCTAATGACCATCTGGCTCAGGCTCCCTCCATTCCCATGGTCGCCCAAACCAACCACCCTGGCCTCCAAGCCAGCGTTATCTGTGTTTCTCCAGCTTCACATGGGAGGGCAAAGATCATCTGGAGCCTTTGTTGCCAGGTTGCATGTATTGTTTTCTTTATTAATTTTGTGTGAGGAGGCTTCAAGTTTTATGTGTCACCCTCGCGTTTCCAGACGAGAAGGAGAGCATGCTGGGAAACAGTCTCTGGCTCAGTGGAAGCCTTTGAGGGAGCAGGAGAGAGAAGAAAATTACTCTTTTATTGTGAGGTTCGCCAAATGATCTCTGAGAAGCTGTGATATCATTCATGTGCTGTGCCAAGCTGGATCGAACTGCTCATCTTGGCAGACATCTAGAGTGAGTGTATAATTCCTTGGAGTTGGTATGGGCCTTATCAGAAATAGTTCCATAGGCAGTATTTACATAACTGTGGTGGAGTGTGAGAATAAACACAGCTGTGGCATTGCCCTAAATATTTCTATTCAGCCGGGAATTAAAAGAGAACTTTATCGCTGAACTACAGATAAACACAATTCATCAAGCAGTGGTCAGTTCAACTGGGAAACAAAATAGGAGTTATAAAAGACTGGCCTGCTGAAAATAGCTCCAATCAGCCGTCCTGCCGTTATTGCTCTGAAGCTCCTTCCCTCCCTCCTGCCCAGTCCCAGAAATGTAGGGCTCCTCTCCGGCCAGGGTTGTCTAGATTTTCCTAACTATGGGAAGAAATTGAGGGCTCTCTCACTGGTGAGTGGGTACCCTCTGGGCATGTGGCTATCCGTTGGCATGCCTCCTCTTCTTTCTGAGCTACAGGATTGAGTGTTGGTGGGAACATGGTTGCTTTGTTTTTTCCAAGGAAGTTTTCTGAGCTCCAGAGTGTGTTGAAATGAACACACAACAGCCCTAGTCCTAAGTGACCTGGATCCTAGGCATTTACCACATCATCCATAGATACTTATGCAGGAAGGTAGTCACCATGAAGTTTCGGTTTTCTTGGGTTGCTTTAGGCAAGTACCACACAGGAGGCAGCCCGCAATGATAGACATTTGTTTCCCTTTACTTCTGAGGTGTTGGCTCAGAAGAGTTGTGCTTTCTGGGGATTTTGGACAGTGCCTCTCTTAGGACCCAGAGGGTCACCTTGGCAGCCCCGGTCTCGTGGCCCCATCACTGCAACCTCTGCCTGCACCCTCCGATTGCTGTGCTCGCTGTGTTTGTTACATCTCGTCTACACAACTGGGTGCTACACCCCACATGACTGGAGTTGCAGATGGTGAGAAGCAAGCAGACCAAGACATTAGGTTTCTACTCTTGTAACCCGGAACATTTAGAGGATCTTCTGGTTCATTATCCATGCAGTGTCTCCTACTGATGTGTGGCTCTGAGAGTGACTTTGTCACGTGTGTCCGCCCACACAGAAATCATGCTGCGTGTTCTCAGTAATACATTCTTGTTCCCACCTCTTAAGAGTCTGAACGGGCTGGGCTGGGGATATAGCTCAGTGGTTCCGGCGCCTGTCTTACAAGTGCGAGGGCCAGGGTTCGATCCCCAGTAACCACATACCTATACTGGGCGTGGAGACTCACGCCCAGCAGCAACCAGTACCACATACCACAGTGCCGGGCATGGTGGCTCACGCCTGTCATCCCATCACTCGGGAGGCAGAGGCAGGAGGATTGCTGTGATGTGAGTTGGAGGCTGAGCTCAGGGCCAGCCTGAACCACAAAGCAAGACCCTGTCTCAAAAAACCTTAAAAAAAAAGAGTCTGAACGGGCTAAAAGCATAAATGACATCTGCTCACAGGACTTACAGTTAACAGAGCATTTTCACAACTGTAATCTTCTTTTTAAACATTCACTGTGTTTTTCAATCAGTCACTGGGCTTGAATCTCCTTGGGCCAAACCGGTTCACAGCTGCAGCCCTCGAATCCCGGAGCCCTAAGCCACAGGAATGCAGCTGTTACTAGAACTGGAAGGGGGATCCTGGCTAGCAAGCAGCCTTCAGGAGGCGTAGTTCTTAAGTGACAGAGCCTGGACTTAGGACGGAGTGTTTCATAAGTAAGTCAGTCCCTCCTCTCTCTTTTGTCCTGTTTTGTTCAGACACATGGGAAAATCCCCTTCCAATCTTCTCTTGTCATTTAGTTTCCCTCCTAATTAGATCCCCTCTGGTACTCTCCAGGATCCTTCCTGACACCGACCAGCATTTTTACACTACTATGGCAGTGTTCACTCATTCCTGCCTGTGCTTTTTCATTTCCATTGTATCATACTTTTTTCCCCCCTTTACTAGTGATTAATCCAAGGACTTCTCACTGAGCTGCATCCCAGGTCTTTTGTATTTTTGTTTGGCTCATTGGTTCTGAGACAGGGTCTTTGCTAAGTTGCGAGGTCTGCGCTCAAACTTGTGATCCTCCTGCTTCGACTTCCCAGAGGGCTGTGATTACAGGCATGCTCTGGCCTCATATCCTACTGATGTTTGACTTCATTTTAATGACAGCAAGCACCATTTATTTCTTTCCCACACACTTCAGTGTTTCTCACCATTAAGTTTTTGTTCTTGTCCTGTTCTTCCTAGTACTCTTCCTCCCTCCCCCTCTACCTTATTCTTTCTTCACCTTTACTATCTAAATGCCGGGCTGTACAAAATAGTGAAATAAGTTGTCAGCAGAATAAACTTCAGAGAGATCAAAGCCCTTTGTGCCTCTGGTCGCTGCACTCACCAGTTACCTCAGACTGTGGACAGCAGTCGGACCCACAGCTGCCCGGAGCCCTGGATCCGGCTCCAGCTCTCACCAACTCCATCCTCAGGTTGTTCCTCCTGGTGGAACAAAAGGTAGCTGGGCTGAGGGCTGATGAATTACCAGCGTTGCCCCAAATCTTTCAGAATCTTGCAAAAGATTCATGCATCTTTCCCTGAAATTATTTTTTCCATTCCTGGATGTTAAAAATAGTCTTTGGAAAACTTTTTTAGTTTTTGTGGGGCTTGCATTTTCCTCTGAGTGCAAGGATTCTGGAAAGGAGCAGAACCAGAGCCTGTCCTGACGCACCTTTCACTTGCTCAGAAGGGGCTGGCACTGTGACCTCATAGGCAACTGTTCTTTCATTTAACTTTCCCAATAACCTTGGGAGACAAGAGCCAGTCTACAAATGTAGGAAATTGTGGCTTAGCCTCATGCCTCACAACCAGAAGACCTTGGCACCGATTGGAATCTGTCCTCAACCTGACGGGAACGTGGGCTACTGGGAAAAGAGCTATGCACAGTGCAGGGCTGGAACTCTGCCTCTGCATATACATTTATTGCACTGACTCCATTACTAATAAACTGAGATTGTGTATAGAGTAAGAGAAGGTTGACATCTTGGGTTGTGCTGGGTGACTGGGTAGACAGATGACTTCAGAATCTTGTGTCATCAGAGGTTTCGGTGTCTCACTTCCGTTGCTTTAGGTGATAGAGCTCCCTGGAGTCATGAGAGGAAGCTAGTGCCCTGCTTTCTTCTTCCTCTGGATCTTGTTGGTGACTTTTTCTGTGCCAAGTCCTTGCCAGCCAGCCAGCAGCCCCTCACTCTGACGTCAGTGATTTTGTGACGCTCCTGGCTGGTGTCAGTGAAAGCCCCCTCTCACCTCTTCTGCTATCACTGGTTCACACAAGGTCTCCCATTGTCTCCCATTACAGTTCTGAGCCCAGCTTGCGAAGAGCAGTATTTTCCACTGTGCCTAGGATGCTCGGGCTCTTCAAGGCTGCGAGGGCCCAGCCCAAGAACTCTTGCTCTGTGTTTTGTGGAGGGAGGCTCCTCAGACCCTGCCCCTCTCTGTGCTGGCTTGTTCCTACCCACCCATGTGTCCTAGAGAATTTAATTCCACCCCTCTCTAGAGTGCATCGGACTTAGTGAGTCACCTCTAAGAAAAAAAACCAACCAGAAGTCAGGGTTGTGACTTTGTCGAGCAGGTCCTAAAGAGCACAGCAATCCTTGGCTCTCTGGGGAAGCACCCGCCAGGTCAGGAGGACCCTCAGCAGCCTCTCAAGAGCCCAAGAGAGCAGCGCCATCTTAGGAGTGTGTCCTCAGCCCAGTTCGAGCCCCACCCCCTATTCCTACACCATTGTCCCTCAGTTGTAGGCTCACGAGGGACCCTGAACAGAGCCTCCCCGGATCCTGCCTCACAGAATCGTGAGATACCAAATGTCTGGATCTTCAAACATCTTCATTTGGGGGTATTTGTTACTTGGCAGTAGATGAGTAATACATTGTCCAAGTTCCGTCCTGTCACCTTTCGGCTGACAATCACCAACAGGTACTGCAAGTCTTCAGGCCACATCTGCCAGGGCTCAGGGAGGCTGTCAGGTCCTTAGTCAGTATTCTTGTGCAGCATGAAAACCACATACCTGGCTTTGGCCAGTGCAGTCTTACCAGTAGGTCTGGCAGGGGTCCCAACATCTGTCCCAGCTATGCCATGTTCTCAGAGGAAGAAAGAAAGCTATTGAAGGATTTCTGAGTTACTTTGGGTTAAGAACTTCTGTGACACAAAGTCACAGGGCCCTCTGTTCTGTGTCCTATCTTGGAGGACTGTTGAGGAGCGCTAGGCGTCGTCAGGCAGTCCCACTCAGTTCTTGGCACCACTGGCACACGGCCCGGCTCATGCTTTTCCTTGAGAGCCACAGATGAGCCTTCTCCAGCTGTGTGGCCTCAGCTTCAGCTGCAGGACGACTGCTGGCCACACCCAGCACTCCTGCTGACGTGGATCTGGAACAGAACTGGGAATGTGCATTCGGGGTCCCACGTGTTGCCACGTGCCCACGTGGAAACCACTAGGGAGAAGGACAGGACTTGGCCTCGGAAGTGGTCCTGGACCCTCCTTCTACTCAGGCAAGCGCAACAGTGAGAAGAAACAAAACATCCTCCTTGTCCAAGCCGAAGTGCCCATATGGCAGGAGTTCCAGGAGCAGCTGTTCTGGGGGACAACCACCAGAAAGTAGGACCCGGGACTGCTGGGAGGCTCATAATTTCCCACTCCTTGTTCCATGTGATGGCAACCTAGTATATTTGTTTTGCAAAAACACATTCAAGCCACACACCTACAACTTAGGCGTTGTTTATGAGTGAACTTTCTAAAGTTCACTTATAAGTTAACAGTAATGACAAACTCCATCAAGGTGTAGAAATAATGGGCATCACCTGTGTGTGTGTGTGTGTGTGTGTGTGTGTGTGTGTTTGTGTGGCACACGCGCACTTCTTCAGCTGTTATTTCTTGAAAAACAAGTCCAGGTCTTGAAAAGAAAATACTGTCAGTGAAGTATTTGCATGTTTTATATTTCTAAAGTCACAGACATTGATAGGATAATTTGAAAGGCAAATTGAACTCTCTAATGCTTTTGGCAATCTACTTTGTCTTCCGCGTGGAACTTTAGTGAAGACTAATAACTTTGGGAGGAAAGGAAAAACCACATATGTTTACTGCCCATTTCTCTGAAAAGTACCCAGAGGCAGGAGGTTTTGTTTTCTGGTGGACAAAGTCAGATGCCACCTACGATATTCTTTTACCACATTAGACTATCAGAGTGTGGCTGGTGAGACTTATTTTGCAAGTTTCTCTAAGAATGCTAATTATTGCTAAAACTCCTCCTCTGGAGACATCCCAGTCCCAGGTCATTCCTTTCCTGCAGTTTAAGTTGATGACTTAAAAGGTCTCCTCCCAAAGGCTGCTTTGGGACAGTAATGAGGCCAGGTGCACAGGGACACTGAACTTGCTGGCCATCTGCACAGTTGCTGTTTTGCAGCTCAGGAGCTAAGGCAGCGCGATTGCTCCTGTTCATTGCGGATGGAGACCCCAGGCTTCAGGCCTCTACAGATGACTGCGGCAGTGGCTGTCCTGCGGCTGGACGTCATCCAAGCTAAAGCACAGAGGTTGAATACAGAATTTGAATCCATAATCTTGTTTTGAGACAGAGTCTCCCTATGTAGTCCAGGCTGACCTCTCTCTTTTAGTGATCCTCCTGCCTCAGCCTCTTGAGTGCTGGGATGATAGCCGTGCACTATCACACCTGACTGAATTTATAACCTTCTAAGCCGACCAAACATGAGTTGGCATCCCAGCTGTCCTCACATGTGGACTTGGGTAAATGACTTCTTTCTCTCTCCTTCCAAACTTTAATGTTTTCTTCTGTCTGGGGTGAATAATGGCAGTCACAGAACTCTTAGGAACCTTGCATGTAATGATATAAAAGACTTTAAAACTTTGCCTGGTGTGGAATAAAACCCAGTGGATGATAGCACAACTATGAAGGGATGAAAGGAAATCAACAAATGGATCATTTCTGTTCAGTTTTGAGTTTCCCAATCCTTATATCTTTCTCAATATGAATGAATAAATGTACTTACTTATATGTGCACATGTATAAGTAAATAAAATAGTTTGCCTAAAATAAAATGTATCAGTCTAAAAGTTACAAGACTGGTTGCACAGGAACTAGTACCGCCACAAATGGGATTATATCAAATTAACACAGCAAGAGAAACAAGCAATATAGTGAATAGAAAACCGACTCCTGATAGAATTCCACAGTGTGCCTCTTTCCCACAGTGACCCTCCCGAGCCACTCACTCCTTCACTGCCGGGTCACACATGCACAGACAGGCTCCTCCAGGACGTGAAACCCCACCTTTGTACTCTAACATCTTCTTAGCTGATGAACAGGGGAGGGGGGTGAAGCAGGTTGCTCGCTGTGTTTGTCTCCGGCAGCCGCAGAGCCAGGCATGGGCTGGCAGTGCCCTCCCTGGACTGCGTGAGTCTCAGCCCACCCTGCTCAAGTCTCAAAGCGACCCTGAAAGTGAGCCTCCTTAACTCGGGTGTTTTGCTGGTTGCACAGCAGTTTCCCGGACAGGTGGCCACAGGTCACTGAGTGTCTGTGGACATGTGTGCACGAGTGGGAGGTGAGCGGTGGCCCCACGGAGGTGAATCGTGAGGACGCAGGTCTCCCAGGAGCCGCAGGGAACTGGGTCGGGTGTGGGTGAGCAGGGTCACCAGCCGCCTTCAGCCTCCTTCTCCTCCCCCTGCAGGCAGTTTGAAATCCACTCCCCGGACGCCAAGCACACGGTGATCCTCAGGAGCAAGGACTCGGCTACCGCCCAGGCCTGGTTCACGGCCATCCATGCCAACGTGAGCGACCTGCTGCCCCGCGTGCTCGGCGAGGTCAGAGAGCAGCTGGGGAAAGCCGGCCTCGCCGGGGGCCGGGAGATCCGACACCTGGGCTGGCTCGCCGAGAAGGTCAGTGCAATGCCCACTCCCTTTCCTGGTGGCCTCCGTGAGGCCCGGCTGTGACTGCCACGGTCACTCGGCCCCGGCTGAGTGCCTGCCTTTTGCACCGTAAGGAGATTGTCTCCATCACACTGACCCCGGCGTGTGGTCAGATGTGTGGCCAGCCACACGTGGCCACTGACTGCAAATGGACGAGAAGCTGAGGGTGGGTCGGAGCTTCCCAGCTCCATGCAAAGGTACAGAGAGACACTCAGACTCAGACAGAGCCGTTGTGGGGAGATGGAGAAGGTGCTGCTGTTGCTAAGACGTGGCTGTGCGATTGTTAATCCTCTGGTCCCTCCAAGACCTTTTGTTAACTTCTCCATACGGCGGCCGTGATGGTGACAAGGGTTTCTTGGGCAGCAGCTGTGTGCTGGTTTCCACGTGCCTCTCCTGCCTGTTACTTGTGCTCTGAAGCAAGCCCACTCTGAACGTTGTTATTGACAAGCACCTGTTTCCGGGCACAGGAGCGGGGAGGGCTGCGCTCAGAGAGGACCGAGTTTCTATCTCAGGAGGACAGCTGAGCGGGGAAGGTTCTGCATCACATTAACACTGTCCCTGTGATTGATTTTCCCAAGGTAGCTGATACATCGGCGTCTGTAAAACTCTCTTTGTGACTACCTCTTGGGAGCTACCTTCCTCTCCCTTCAAAGGGCCGAGCTTCTGCGCCGTGCGTGGGAGCGCTGTCCCTTCGGCTCGACCTTGTGCACTAGTGCACTCGGGCTTTGTGGCCAGTTCGACCTCCCACTGACCCGCATTCTAGCAGGTGGTGAATGGGAATACTGATCATAGCAGTGGCCGCTTTCCTGCCGAGGAATCCGTCCCCTGAGAGGCCTAGTCAAAAGAGTTGGAAGTTCTACTTGAACACAGCATTGGGCCGTCTCTGCCTTTGTTCTTCGTCTATCCCAGCTCATGACTGAGGCCGGGCCACCAAGGTCGGCTCAGAGCTGGGTGCTCAGTCTAGTACTGTCTCGTCTCTGGTGATTGCAGACAATCAGAGAACTGAGCAGACAATACTGAGAGCAGGAGCGTCCGCCTGACAAGAGACACAAACTGCGGGAGGCCCTTCCTGTATTCTAGCATGGAGTTCTTGATAGAAGCAGCAGCGCGAATCCAGACAATTGACATGTTTGCAAAAGTAAGAGTCTAATACTCTACTTTCTACTCTTTTCAAGTACAGGGACTGTTAGTTATGAATCTTTTAGATGCAAGGGACAGAAAGTGCAGCCTGACCGACTCCATTGGAGCAAAAAGCAGGCAGGCAGCTTGATCACCAGTGCACAAGAGCGGCCCTCGGCAGGGGTCCAGAGAGGCCAGGTTTGTTTTTTCCCTCCCTCCCAGCTGTCTCTGGAAAGAGGCCTTTCGTCCACTCACTCCAGCCAAAGTGCTGAGACAGAGTCCGCAGAGGCTCACCTGGCTGCTGGTGCTCGGCCAGCCTCGCTTCACCCTGTGCAGGGACAGGTAGAAGGGCGACTCTCGTGCGGATCGAGGCTGCTGGTGAGGTATCAGTGAGCCCTGGAGAGGTACAGGCAGCAGACACTCGCTGTGGGGAACGTCTGAGTAGAGAGGGGAAGAGGAGGGGTCATTCTGATGACAGTGTCCCCACTTGGTTAAGGTCCTGCGGGGCCCTGGATTCCAGTGGGAAATGGGGGGGATTCAGAAGCGGTGACTGGAGGGAATGGAACACAGGGTCCTTCCCAAGGTGTGGGTGAAGCAAAGGGAGTGACAAGAGGAGAGGAACCCAGGGCTAACAACAGTGGCCGGTGACGCCGCCACTGCAGGGCTGGGAAGGAGCGCTGGTCCCTGACACCAGAGCCTTGAGGCTAGAGGACCACCGACCACAGCCTGTGCTGCAGATGCTCTGCTGGTGGCTCCCTGTGGCTGACACTGACGGGAAGCCAGGGCTAAGGGGACCCGCAGGTTCTCGGTGAAGCTGGCGAGGATCCCGGACACCAAGGGTGCAGACCGGATGGACTGAGGGACCAAGGTGGTCACTACTTAGCCTCCTTTCTCCACGCTCTTCAAACAGAAACTGTGTCCAAAACCATGACCATGTAGATAGCCGAGAAATGAAGCTGTGTCCTTAGGGATATTCAGTCTTCCCGAAGGTTCCGCTTTTTCTCTTATAGACCTTTTGTTTATGTCAAACGCTGCTCGAGCTACTCGAGTCTGTCGCACACGGCTGTTGCAGTGCTTCCTCAGATGTGTTTTCCTGTTTGTCCAGAGCAGCGGTAATGGCTCATCGGGGCCATTTATTGCAGCAAGGATGTCCTGTAGGGTTTCTGTCCTCAGATTCTTAAAAGATTACCTTAGATCAAATCCAAGGGAATAAATGTATACTAGAACTTTAAAAATATTTAATTTTGATCGTGGCATGGAGAAAGGTGAACGCTTTTGACCAAATGTTACAGTGAATGGCGAATCCCTAAAACTGTGCCTTTCTTATATTAGCACAAATATCAATGACTTTTTTGGTATTTGTAAAGATATAAAATGTGATCCCATATATGTTCAGCTGTAATTTACCTTAAATTGAAGTCCTTTGTCTTTTCCTATATTTGACTTTGTAGATTAATAACTATAGTTCTGTTAGAAGACTGTACAGATTCTATTTAATTCCAAGTTTTTAGAAGTGGGATTTACATGAACTAAAATAATATGAAACAATAGCATGAACTTCCTTTTGCAAATCCTGTTGAGTGCAAATTCTGGAACCTCCGTGACTGCCCGGGACAAAAGTGTAGTGTTGGTATTTTTCTTCCTTGTTAACAGTCTGGAGCATTAATGAATGACCCCTGGAGAGTGTCCAGGTTTCAAGGGACTGGAAGGAAGGGTCACCGCCCTCCAGGGGACAAGGGGAAGGAGCCAAGAGGAGGCTGAGTTGGGGCGGCCTAGAAAAGGCCGGAGGACAGGGAGGAGGAAGGTTCACTTAGGAGGAAGGTGACCAGCTCAGCTGTCACTGCGGGGGACACCAGCGTAGCAGGTCCTCCAAGCTGGACAGGGTGGTCTAAATGTGATGTGATGGACAGTGGGGCTTCATGTCACACACTGAGAACCCCTCCTGCCCATCCACTGCCATTGCCTGTGTGTTCTCTGTGCGCCTCAGAAGCCTTTCTGTGGATGCTGCAAGGACAAAGTCAGTGCCCACGGAAGCCGGGGCCATGTCCCTGGCTGCCTTGATCTTGGTCCATTTGCTAAGTATTTCTAAGCTAAGTTCTGACTTCCTGGCTACACTGCAAAATGGTCATAAATAGGGCCCAGACCAAACCAGGGAGCTCTGCTTCATGCTTTTCTGCTTTGCCTTGGAATCCCCATTTGCAAATGATTTGCTGTCAGATTAAAAATGCACAACAGGGGGGCCGGGGAGTTAGCTCAGTGGTTCCGGCGCCTGTCTTGCAAGCGCAAGGACCTGGGTTCAATTCCCCGGTAACCACATAACAATACTGGGTGTGGAGACCCACACCCAGCAGCAACTAGTACCACATACCACAGTGCCGGGCGTGGTGGCTCACGCCTGTAATCCCAGCACTCGGGAGGCAGAGGCAGGAGGATTGTGATGTGAGTTTGAGGC
>PVIR01006794.1:0-64091 GCA_004026965.1 Petromus typicus
TTTTTTTGTCTAGTTGATCTATCTGTTTTTGATAGTGGAGCATTGAGGTCCCTTTCTATTATTATATTAGCATTTATTGGGGGTTTTGTGTCCATTAATATTTTTATATAGTTAGGCACACTATCATTTGGTGCACATATATTCATGATTGTTATCTCCTTCTCTTGGATTGTTCCTTTTACAAGGGTATAGTTTGATCACGAGTCTTGAAGATGCCTCCAAGATTCCCATAAAAATACCCCAGTTAAGATCAGAATGTTTCCATTCTCTGAATGATTGCAGTCTGGTCTTCAGTGTACTTTTGCCTAATAAATCAAGATTAATCAGTCTTGAAAATTCTTTTTCTATAGTAGGATTCAGTGAGACTTCAACTTAATTCCACAGATTGGGTGGGTCTAGGTTTTCCAGCTCCATTTGGGGAACCTGCTTGGACCCTCTTGGTAAAGAAATCATTTTGAATTGAAGGTTCTACCTTGGCTTTCAGTACTGTATGAACAAACCATAGCTACTTTTGTAAAAGTAGATCTGTGTCACATAGTTGCTTTTGAATAATTAAAGGGTGATGGAAAGGTTCCTCCCTTTTAAAATTCTTTGTAAATTCTAATTATTAGTGTTCTGTCAGAAAAGTAAGTATCAAATATTTGTTCTATTCTGTAGGCTGTCTGTTCACTCTATTGATTATTTCTTTTGCTGCAAAGAAACTTACAAATTTGATATGATTTCATCTGTTGATTCTAGATGCTATTTCATATACAAGTAGGGCTCTATTTAGAAAGTCCTTTGCTATGCTTATATCTTCAAGGTTTTGCCTATTTTATCATTCAGCAGATTGTTTTTGCTTTAATATTTATGTCTGTGGTCCGTTTTGATTTTATTTTTGTTGTATAGTGAAAACTCTGACAGCCAGATATCTTCTGGGAAGTAAAATCACTCCGTACTGAGAAATACTGAATTAAAGAGCTTATAAATATTATTTTTCTTCTTAATAAAAACCATTACACCCAGTCTTCTTTTGCCATGAATTCACTCACACACAGTAACATTTAATAAATGAGATTAAAAATTTGAATAGCTGCTTACTCTTCTGTAATAAGCAAAGCAGTGTCACATTGTGTGCACATATTTTATCTACTGACAGCACTACAAATAGCCTGGACTAACTACAGAGGGAGATTTAAAAAATAAGTGAGTATATCACAGGAGTTGAGAAAAGATAAGCATTTAGTTCAAGGTTGCTTAAAAAGATGTCAACAAAGCTACTCTGTCAATTTATTCCCTGGATTAATAATGTTTTCCATTTCCAGTCAAAGTCGATGGAATTAGAGACACTCATGGAATATTCTTGACAAGTTAAAAAAAAAAAAAGCAGCCATGCAATGATAAAAATAATACTCCCTGTGTGAGTATGCTTCACAGAGAATAAGCCATTCTTTCCTGTGACCCTCCTACCATCCCTATGAGGCAGAACATGCATTATCCTCTATGCCTCTTAGAGAGAAAGAGTTGTGTCCCAGAGTGTGTTTAAGTACAGTGCTCACAAAGCATGCTCGCCCTTCTCAGCATGGATATATAGTTCCCATAGGGCAATGTAATGGTGCATTGTATTCTAGCTTGTCATTGTATTTTAGCACCAGGACACTGCCATCATTCTGCAGTCCTTGAAAGCAGTTCAATTTCTGTACTTAGAGCTGAAATTATAGTGTCTCCAAACTAAATTTAAAAGAATAATTTACTACTGTCTTCATGAAGAAACAGAACCAATCAATGTAATAAAAAAATTTAGGATCATTCTGTACTTTGTAGAGTTGCTATTGTAGCTGTGTGACTCACAGAGATCAGCAAACTGCCTGTCACTGTGGAGTATTTGGAAAGCAGAACAGGGATTGGCCAGAGGTGGGAAGTCAGATACGAGTTAGAGTGATGCACAGGTGTGAAAGTGAATGGAAGGATGCTTGGTCGTGGGGATGATGTGACGAGCTGCTTCTTACCATCACGACCCTAATTGTCTCCCTCCATTTTCTAGGAAAAACAGGTACATTTTTCCTGATTTCAGGGCTTTTAATTCCAATTTTTTTGGGAAGGGATTAAAGAGCAGAAGGAAAATCTTGAAATCAAGGACAAGCTTTTAGTTTGAAATCTCTCCTGAGAGAGAGGTACTCAAAGACACAGTCTGTATCTGCTAAGTCAAACTTGGGCTCGCCCCTTCTCTTCTACAAGATCTGTTAATTGCCACGCCCTAACACACCTCTGTGGAAGGGCATTGGAAACTAACTCTAATTTTCATTGCTATTATAATCACTTTTACTCAAAACCCTATCACCTCATTGCTGGGCAGTTATTGTCTCACCTGGACTCACTTTTTTATTTTTTATATTTATATTCAAACTAAATTCATTCATTTTGTTATCTCTTCTGTTTTCCTAAACTTTCAATGGCTGTACATGATAAAGCCCAAATTTCTCATTCTAGCCTACCCTATTTCCTTTTATTTATATGCACAGAAACTTACTTAAACCTGAATGATTCCTGTATTTTATCCAGAATATGTTTTGTACATCACCTCCCACTGTTCTTTTACTGATCATCTTCTAAACTATGAATGTGAGCAAGAGGCAGTATGAAAAAAACAAACTCCTGTCTTCCGGGAGCTCTTTCTAGGACTGTACATATAAGCTGTTCTACTAGAAAGCATATATGTTACCTGCAAGCAGATAAGAACAAGATACTGGAGGAGTTCAGTGGAGGGCACCCGCCAGATGAAACCTAGGGCTTCTTTTTTGGACATTTCTATTTCTCTAGGTTGATGGCTCCTGTATTACTCTTTTATATCTACAAATCCTGTTTTATAATTAGTTATTGCCCATGAGTCAGAGATGGAAACTTATTCACACTTGGCTTCTAAAAGCCCTGTTCAGTGTCAACCCAATGCTCAACGTGTACAACAGTGGCCAGTTACTGATTATTTTCTTTAGGGATGATGCCTTAAGAAATGTTTACATGGGCCGGGGATTTAGCTCAGTGGTTCCGGCACCTGCCTTGCAAGCGCAAGGACCTGGGTTTGATCCCCGGCAGCCACATACAATACGGGGCATGGAGATTCACACCCAGCAGCAATCAGTACCACATACCACAGTGCCAGGCATGGTGGCTCATGCCTGTAATCCCAGCACTCAGGAGGCAGAGGCAGGAGGATTTCTGTGATGTGAGTTTGAGGCTGAGCTCAGGGCCAGCCTGAACCACAAAGCAAGACCCTGTCTCAAAAAAACCCAACAAAATAAACAACAAAAAAAGAAATGTTTACATGAATTTTTTCTAGATGACTTCCACAATACAATGAATGTTTTAATGTATTATTAATATGTCTATTTTATATAATGATATAAGATAATTTGGCTAACAAATATTAAGCAGAAAAGACAAGACTATATTCCGGATCAGTGTGATGCCAAAATTGTTAATCTTTTCTAAGTACTAACATATAAACAATTTAGTGATAAATGAATTAAAGTTCCTCTTTCTCCATGGGTGATTCCTCTACCCCTGCGACTTCATAAATCCTAGAAGAGAAGAAATAAACACATTCAAAAATCATTTTCTTTTTCTCTAAAATGAAATGTGTTCCAGTGTAATGAATAAAAATGAAATTTGTCATTCTAAAAGAGAAGCAAACCCCAGGCACGTGCAAGCTGCTTTGACAGATAAATGCCCTGAGGACTCTGTCCCAGTGCTGCAAAGACTAAGCATGTTGTCCACTTGAGTTTGTCTACTTCATGTAAAAGATTAAATACTGTAGCTGAGATGACAGTGATAAGGCAAGGAGACAGCTGCTTTCCGAAGGACTCCACCAAGTTCCCTACATTTTTCCCTCGCTCGTCCAGCTGCCTTGTTTTGTCCTCTGCTGAGAAGTGACTTCTCCTTCTCCAGCTGCAATGCACGAAAGAGAGAATTATAAGAAGGAAGGTTTCCCATGTACCCTATATGAAAAATGTGCTGTACTGGCTTTGGCAGGATTTGATACCTGTTCCATGTCAGGGAATGAGTATTCCGCTGATAACATAACAATGCCTGTCAGTTGGCTTAACCATTTCCCCGCATTTGAATAAATCCTTGTGGTCTTGTGAGGTTTTATAGCCTTTAGAGTTTTTAAATATTCTGATGAGCTGGACATGGATCCATGTAGCTCTAACCCCAGTACTTGGGAAGACTCTAGGCAGAGGGCCATGAATTCATGTCCCACCAGGGAAACTTAGCAAGATCTTTTGTTGAAAAAAAAATATAGAAAGACTGGAGAGGGCTGGGGTTGTAGCTCAGTGATACCGCCAGACCTGTCTTGCAAGTACGAGGTCCTGAGTTTGATTCCTACAAAAAAAAAAAAAAAAAAAAAAAAAAAAAGGCTCAGAGATTTTTTTTTTTTTTTTTTTTAGATTTTTTGAGACAGGGTCTCATTTTGTAGTTCAGGCTGGCCCTGAGCTCAGCTTCAAACTCACATCACAGCAATCCTCCTGCCTCTGCCTCCTGAGTGCTGGGATTACAGGCATGAGCCACCACGCCCGGCACTGTGGTATGTGGTGCTGGTTGCTGCTGGCCGTGAGTCTCCACGCCCAGTTTTGCTATGTGGTTACCAGGGGATCGAACCCCGGGCCCTTGCTCTTGCAAGACAGGCACCAGAACCACTGAGCTATATCCCCCCGGAGATTTACCTCACTTTTGAGCACTCTGCATTCTATCTCCAGTGCTAGAAAAAAAGAAATTAATGATGCTGGTTTGACTGAAGGTTATATTTAAGGTCAGAGCCATTCCAAAGAAAGAAACACAGTGAAACAAGCAGAACATGGAATTTGACTTTAAGAAGTCAAAATTCTGACTGTATCTTGGCTTCTTGCTAGTTATGTGAACCATTTTGAGATTTAGTTGTCTGTAAATGGAGATAAAATATCTGCAAAAGAGTGTTGGTAATTAAATACTATTTTAATTGTGGAAAATCCAAGACGTGAAACATAATCTATGCTTATTGTCTATGTGCCCAAAGACTCCTTCAACATACAATTCCATCGCAGTGGATATTATTATTATTTTTTTTTTTTGGGGGGGGGACCAGGTCTCACTTTGTAGTTCAGGCTGGCCCTAAACTCACTATGTAGCCCAGGCTAGCCTTGCACTCACAGAAATCGTCCTACCTCTGCCTCCCAAGTTCTGGGATTACAAGTGTGAGCCACCATACCCAGCACTATGGTATGTGATTACCAGGGATCAAACTTGGGACCTTGCACTTGCCTGTCAGATGCCAGAACCACTGAGCTAAATCCCCAGCACCGTGGATAAAATTTTAATTTGAAGTATTTTTATTTGTATATGTTTGTAATACATAATAATTGAATTTATCATGGGGAACTGGTAAGTGTGCATGACACATCTTAATTTCTTTTTCACTTCCCTCTCCTTCCCACCTTTTCTGTCTCTTGGTCTCCCTCCTATTTACAAAAGAACAGAAATTGATCTCTGCTGAGTGATAGGAAAAAATGTCAGAACTGAGGTCAAAAGCAAACAATTATATAATGAGGGCCTGAATTATAAATGTAAAAATTACTCCTCCCTTCTTCTTAGGTACTTCAAAAAGTTTGGCATTTTGTGAAGCTCTGGGCTATGGTCAGTCACATTCCCATTGGCCCCCGGAAATGACCAAACAGTCAACACCTTCTCTTTCTTTTCTAACTCTGTAATTTTTAATACATAGTACTTATTTAACTTGGTCTAAGAACTGAAGTTTTGTCTGAATACTAAGAAATGGGACATGTAAAGCCAGGAAAATACTGTGAGGGTTGTTCATGTCCCAAGGTTTGTCTTCTATTTAAATCAGAGAAGAGACATTCTCATGGAATCTCTTCCAAATTAGCCAAGAAATCTGTCGATTTATTCTACCGCAGTCCACTATTTGGGCCTTAGGTGACTTAATAAAAGAGTTCTAAGCTGACTCACTGGAACTTTCATGGAAAGCACTCCAGTTAGAAGGAGGAGGACAACTTTCTGGACAGAGTGTGGCTTGATTCTACCCCACACAGGCTGTTCTCATGTGAAACCCAGACAGCTGTTTCTGGTGGCCTTGACTTATTAGACTACAATGCTCTTATCTTCTTTTGAGCTTTTGTTTGCTGATATCCAAAGACAGTATCTTATGCAAATCTCTGTATGTCCTAATATCAAATAAGTATGGGACAAGGACTTCTGAGAATTGTGAAGAAAATCATTATTAAATTATCATTAAAATGTATTGAGCAATACAATGTGCTAAGTGTTGGGATCGGAATTCAAAAACTATTTCATTTTATCTCTATAGAAGACTTGGGGAAAGTTATTATAATCTTTACTTTACAGCTGAAGATATCATGGCTCAGAAGTGAAAGAAGTACCAAAGAAAACAAATATCTGAGCCAGATTTTGACTTGAAGTCTCCTGACTCCTCAGGTGTGTTCTTTCTATTGTATTGTGTGGCTTTAAGGGTCCTATGTGTGATGTCAGATTTGCCTCATTTCCAGGATTCTCTATAACCCAATGCACACTGGCTTATAAATCTGTCCTTCAGGATGAGTCCTTGAGGATGCATGCATGGGAGGACACCCAGTACTAAACTTTGTGGCATAGCTGGAGTTTGGGATAGCTTCTTTTAAAAGCTTTTCCTAGTTGATTATATCTTCGTTTGTCAGTGAAGATGGCTGGTCAGAGCCAAGCACTCATCCATTTGACTTACCAGCTTCCATTAGACAATATGCCTGATAAGAAATCTATCCATTTACTAGTTTAATCGTTCATTGAACGTATTGTTAGGGTTATATCTAGATATCTCCCAAAGCCTCATGTGGTTATAGGCGGGAGGTGACTGGATCACGGGGGTGTGATCTTCTTTACTGGATAGTCCATGGTGAGTTTATAGCTAAATGTGATGTTGAGGGGGAAAGCCTGGCTAGAAGAGGTGTGCACCTGCAGGTGTGGCCTGCAAGGGTCTATCTCCCACTTTCCTCCTTTGATGTCACTTTGCTTCTTGCTTATTATGCTGTAAACAACCCGCTATTGCCACACTGTCCTGCCTAGGAGTCAGCTGACTAGGGACTGAAACCTCTATAAACTGTCAGCCAAATTGTCTTTCCTCCATTTAGTTGTGCATGTTGGATGTTGTGTCTTAATAGTGAGAAAGTAACTAGACATTCACAGACATTAACTGATAGCCTACTAGACCTGGCCCTACCACGGTGCACTGACTGGATTCATTCTCCTGTGGTCTTGCTTGCTCATGTCTCACACTGCCAAATCACCACCATGTAATTATTGTGTCATATCAACTTGGCAGCCTTATAAAAATAGCATGGTGCTGGCTTATCAATAATACATGCAGTTTTATAAAATTGTACATATTAACAGGGGCCCAGCTGTCCTCTCTTCAGTGCTTAGCATTAGGTATAGCAGGATGATGCAAGGCAACAAGTTTTAAATAAAATCAGAACCCCTTAGGTTGACTTCCAGTCCTGATGAGCTGATGGTGTTTCTGAGGATGCATGAACAGGTAGAGAAGTTCTTTTGATTTTCCAACCAATGAGAACAAAAAATAACATTTGATGATTAGTGCAAAGATTTTCAATTCAGAAAACAGGCTAACATCCTTATTCTGCTTTCCCCTAATTAAGTGAGCCCAGATAAGTTCTTTTCTATGTATTACTTTCCAAACTGGAATAACTTCTTTAATCCCAATGACGTGGTTGCTGTGAGGATTCAGTATAAGAATGAGAAGGGGTTATAAAATATAACCATTTGTTCTTTGACAGACCATTAACACAAAGTGTCCTCAAATCTAAATGACATTATGAGTACTTCAATAAAAAAATTTCAACCAGCAGAGTGGAGTGAAAATGACGCAGTACAGCTTCTGAGGCCTGGTCATAGAAGGCCATGTGACTTCTCCCTTCTTACAGATATTAGAATTTAGTAAGATGTTATAAGGTAGAATATGGCAAAGATCTTGAAGATTTTAAAGCAGTATTACAAAAATTATTCAGTGAATAATTGGGTGCACATTTGTTAAGAGAACAGATGTTAAGACACAATCAAAGGAAAGTGTGATGTGATAGATACATTAATTAGCTTGAAAGTGATAAACATTATATAATATAAACATATCAAAACATCATGCGCAGAATTTAAATATAATTTTTATTTTTTGATTATACAAAAATAAATCTGAAAGAAAAACACATAGGATGTTTCAGAAATGAAATAGACTATATAAAGAATAATCAGTGTGAATTATAATCAATCTCTGAAATCTGCAGACAGAAATTATTGAGATCAGCAAAAACTATTTCATTTTAGGTGAAAAAATTAATTCAAATATTAGAATATTTTTCATCAGTAATTAATAGAGACCAGAAAGAAATAACATAGTGTTTCCTGCAGACAAAGACCCTTTAACCTAGAATTTTATATATCACAAAAAAAAATCCTTCAGGAAAAAGCAAAAGTTTAAGATATCTTGGTTAAAGAAAAACTAAAACAAAACAAAACAGAAGAATCCACCACAAGGCATTCTACCTTAAAAGAATGGCTGAAAAGAGTTATTTACACAGAAAAGAAATTATAAGTAAAGGAATTTTGGAACATCAGGAAGAAAAATATAGGTGAATATAATAGACTTCTTTTGCTTGAATTTTTAAAAATAAAATTAAAAGCTGAAACAAAATTATAGCACTATTTGAGATTATTCTGAATGTGTACAGATAAAATATTTAAGGTAATTCTATTAAAAATGGAGGGATATTGTGGGGCACAGAGAAAGATGGGATTTCTGTACTTCTTTGGGGGTGATAAAATGTCAGTATAATAAAATGCCTTAAGGTATGTTGTCTCATACTTAAAGCAACAGTTTGAAAACCTACATAAAGAAATACACTCAAAAACCAATAGGCAAAGCCAGATAATTCTAGACAATGCTAAATTACTGCACAGAAAGGCAAGGTAAATAAAGCAGAAATGGACAAACAGAAAAAGAACAAATGTAAGCAACTGGGTTTTGATTATATAGCATTCTTGCCATGCCATATAGTGCCAGGGTTTATGGAAGGTGGAGGAAGCAGCAGCAGGGGAGTCTTAGTGGTTCTGGAGGGATTCCTAATGCTGACTCCAATGACAGTCATACAGATCTAGCCATGATATCAAATGGCTCAGCCTAAGACATCATTGGAGCAAACTAGGTAGTAGCTTGGCATTGTCTTTGCAATTTTCTGTGAACACAGAACTATTTAAAAATAAAGAAGTTTAAAAAGTAGTAAAAATTATGACCCAAATAAGACATTGTGTCTGGAAGCCTTGGCTCAGTTCCCATTTCCTATGCCATATGACTTTTGAAATAGCCATATGACAAGCATAATATTTTATTTATTTTTCAGTTTTTTAAAAATTAATAAACCTTTACAGTACATAATGCTTACATTCCTCTGGGGAGTTGTTATAAGTACATACAAGTACATAACTAGAATACTACTCTGCCATAAGGAAGGATAAACTGTAGTCAGTAGTAACACTTCAAGGAAACAGGCAGAGTTGTACACACTCTAACTGCTAATTTTATTTTTTAATTGCCTGACTTTATACACCATCTTTATTTATTACATCTGCAGTTACGAGGTCAGAGCTCTTCTTGTTTCAATTATTGTGTGAATGCTTTTTCCTCTACTAGGCCAGCATCAACATTCAGAATTTCTATAGATCCACTCAAATATACACTGGTACTTGTATCATCTTTGCGGATCTTATTCATCCAACCATTTTCTAAGATCCTTAACATCAAGCATAAGTATTATATTTTTTCTATATTTCACTTGATTCAAAGATTTTGCTAAGTTTATTGTTTGCTAAGTTTGTTGTTTATAGGCTAATAAAATGATGATTAGATAAATTCAATAGTAACTTGTTCACAAATTTTTGAAAATTAAATCCTTTTAAAATGTATGTAAAGTAGCATTTCAGAGATACATTTCCTCAGGAATTCAAATATTGGCCTCAAGCAATACAAATTTCCTACTGCAAAAGTTTTAAAAAAATGCATTCAGTACATCTCTTTATATTTTATGAGAGTATTCAATCTGAATTGGATTGAACAAAAAAGAGAATTTACTGGGATAATAGTCTAGGGATAATTCAGCTAATACCTAATCCGGGTAACCAGGATCTGACTTTCTGATCACTGCACTGTTTTGTCCTTTCCTGTGTTTTGTACGTGCCCCCATCACTCCACACTGTCACCTAATTATTGAAGCATAGCTCTAGAAGTTATAGTCTTGTCCAGAGGGAGTCTTCAAGTAAAAAGAAATCCATTCATAGATTATTATTAACTAGCAAAAAACCATTTTCCCTTTCTTGATAGGTTCTTGTATTTACTCTAAATATCATTTCGGTCAGGGGAGTTAAATAGCTGATAATGAGGATCAGTGGTACCAAACTAAGTGGTGAAAGATGTGAACTTTGTATACAATCGGTAGTTGTGCATGCTGGAAGTACAAGTAGTGATGTCTGCTGCGAAAGCTCTATTGAAAGGCACTTAGGGAAAGCAGAGTCTGTGACTGAGAAAGACTCCCAACTCCCTCTCCATCGTAACTGAACCAAGAGATAGCGCACAGGGATTCTAGGTCTATTTCTTGTTGCATTGTTCCAATCAATTAATTTCATTTTTCAGCTTTTAAATTTTATTTATATGGAGATAATTACTCAGTGATGGCAAAGATCAGATGAAGTGGTGACTGCAGAAATGTTTTCAGCTCTCTGTTGAGTTGAACAAAGATGATGTGGTATCTCTTCCACTTGTATACTGGGCTGAAAGGATTTTTTCCAATGTTTTTGTTCAATCATTTGTTATTCTGTTTCTTACAGTTTGTTTCCTTAAAGTTTCTATCCATAAAAATGTGAGAAATATGTATAGTTTTTCTTTAGCTAAAAGTGAAGAGCAGTTTTACTGTTTGTCAGCAAAGGAAGGTATTTGTATATAGTGAGTATCAAGAAGATAGTTTATTTCTTATTGATTATTAGTTCATTAGATTATCTTTAAAATTCCATGAAGCAAGTACTATTAACTGAACTTTAAAGACTGGGAAACTCTAATTGAATTTTTATCATACATTGATAAAGAGCAAATATAGCTTTAAACCTAGGTTGGCCTGACAATAAGTTTCTTCTCTTTCCACAGCTTGATATATTTTTGCAAGAAAAACTAAGTTCCCTCAGAGCAAAAGAATATTTGAGTTTTAAACAAATGGCTCCTCACTGCAGGCTTTTAAAAAGAATACTTCAGTGTCCTTAACTGTTAGATAGATATTCGTTTTCTAGCATTTAAGATTTCAGAGTTTAGCCTAATCATCTTGCCATCTGCTAAGAAATTATGAGCCCATCTGTCATGATATTCAAGACAGTATAAAATTCCATTTATTCTATGAGAAGACAATGACTTTTAAAATACCAGATTTGAATATGTCTGATTACTACATTGTGTTATACTTAAGAAATTGCAAAGCTAGTTCCACAAAACTGAATGATAGTGAAATCCCAGCAGTGATACAGTGATGATGAGGGAGCCAGGATGGAAATGTCAGTTTCCCCAGAGCTGATGTGGGAAGTTTTCAGACCCAATTCTCTTTGGATGTGTTAAACAATGTGTTCTCTAGAACTTCTGGAAGTAATAACTTTATAGTTGCTTCTAGATGACCTTACAAAAAGCTTTTAATCTCATTACTCATGTAACTTTTATTTAACAATACATATTGTTATTCCCACCCTAATTTTTTGTATATGCTATCATATCCTATGTATTATTAACATTTACTTCTGAAGCAACCAAGTCATATTCTTAGTAGAGTTGATAACCACTTACTTCTAGAGTGAAATGTGTGGATTGCAGAAGTTTCATCTCAGACCAAACCTGAGATATTAAAGGGGATGTCAGTGTTGTTGCTGCACTGTCTCTTGTACTTACTATTTTGGAAAAATGAGTTTTCAAGTATGGGCCTTTAAGTTTTAGTGTGAGTTGATTCATGAGTACGTTTAAGGCAGACTTCGTAAAGTTGTATTTTGTTCACACTGATCTTGGTTTATTTTAGCTGCTTCTACAATGATCTAGCTTATTGGTCCAAAAATACTTCCTCAGTATTCAAAATAAGTTAATTTCTAAATATACATATGAAGCATCTATCTCCCTTGCCCACATTTGCACTTATTCTGCTCCATTTTAACCTTAAATTTTTCTACCAATTGTTTTATTCCAACGCATTCTGAATGGATTTCTATCACTGGAACTAGCTTTTCCAATGATCTGAAATACCAGTCCCAAAATATGCATATTTACCTCCCAAACTTCCAGAGGTCCAACTGCATTCATGAACATGTCATGGAGAGGTCAAAATATACTTAATTTAGGAAGTTACATCCATCTCATAACCCTGGAATCATTCTAGGTATATATTACTATTGCTAATTGCACCATTGTTAAACTCAGTGTTATGTTTAAGAAAATAAAGACAGCTTAATTACAAAAAAGGAAAAAAGAAAATCCCCCATGTTTGGGTTTTCTAGGATGCCAGTCCATTCTGATCTATTGAGTTCCAGGTACCTAAGTCTTAACTTAGAGAAATAGCTCAGAAGAGGTCACTTACACTGCTCAATGCATCTCTCCTTCCTCAACCTTTTAGGAAGCCAGCGTGGTGCTCTACATCTTGGTCCTCTAATGTTTCAGGAATTTTCTTCTCTGGTGACTTTAAGAGACTAGTTTACAACACTGTTCAGAATTTTAGCTTTCTCTGGTCAATCTGTAGGACAGAACAATTTAAAATTCAAATCTTTCCATGGAACTCTTTGTTTACATTTCATCAAGTAGTGGTTTAAATCCTGTGTCTCTCCCAAATAATTCTTTGCTTATATGCTATGCTCAAAACAACACTGGCATGTAGTTCGTTGGTATAAGCCATCAATAAATCAGATCAGGTCTTAGAATGCTTAACAATTCCATGATTATAATCTCAATTCCAATTGGCTTCTCATGACACTTAATGTAAAAATCTGAACTTTGGATGATTTGTTTTTATGAGTTCTTGCCTGGTTTGACCCCCCCATCATCTCCTCTAGTTTTATCTCTTTCTGATTGCTACCTTATAATAATATTCCTTTAGTGGGCAAGCTTTTTCTTTCTGCAAAGCTTTTATACATGTTATTTTCCTGACCTGGAATACTATCTTTTTCTTCCCTGTGTTGGCTGGTACATTTTATCCTTAAGATTTCAAAGTATTAATAGTATTATTATTCTATCTCAAAAATATCTGATTTCTTTGTTAAAAGAATCAAATTATTTTACTCATTAGATTTTATCAGAGTCAAGTACTGATAGATCAAGGAAAACTTCTCCAGATTCATTCAGTTTCTCCCCGAAGCCCTTACTAACTAACTAGGTAGATTCCATCACTCTGCTGCATCCTGGAAGCAAACTGTCTCCTGCAAGTGGGAAGCATTTGATTGTTATTATGACTATTGCACTAGTCCTTGGCATTCCTAAAGACAACATCTGGTACGTATTTGTGGCTCTAGGATTTGAAGAATAGTACATTTTTGATAACTGTTTAAATAAATAATGAAATGAATCCCTTACAAGGAATTTTAATCTTTTATTTCAAGAGTTTAAAATTTCTGGACACCAAATATGTGCAGAGGTGTTTTGGATCATGAGGTTAACTTGTTCCATGATTCTGGAGAAGATGTGTTTGTATTCACTCAGGAAAAACAAATGGCTTCAGTTGTGTTCATCACCAATGCAGAGTTCACAAACAAAAACAAATTTTTGCCAAACACTTCTGTTTGCAAGTCAAACTTTTCACAAACAAAAGCCATTGTGAACCAAGGTACTACTGTAGCATTACATGGTTGAAATATAGGAACTCAAGATTTGTTTAATAAATAAACTTGCCTTTCTTATGTTTACCTGTTAAAAATTTCTTATGCTTATCATGCAGCAATTGTGTATACTAGTGGCATTCGGTGTGTTATGTCCAATCAAGCACAGAGTATACTGATCAAACCAGCCTTCCTTTATCCACTGTCCCCATTCCCAGTACTTGATAATCACTATTCCACATTCAAGTCAACTTTTCTCTGTTTTAAGCTTTCATATATGAAAGAGAACATGTGATTATATACAACATTCTTTTACTACTATTTCAACTCCTGCAAAAACTCCCTAGTCCAGGAAACCTTTTCTTACACCCCAGGTATTGAGCAAAATGCCCTTTCTGCACAGCACCAGGCAGATTCACTGTGATCCGCATACCCAGCGAGACCTGCCATCCTGTGCTACAGCCTTATGTCCTCCTCCCATATTGTGTCGTGTGTGAGTTTTGATTACCCCAGCCCTGTCTTCCTTCCTGGTGAAGTTCTTAATGGTTTATTCTCTTTTTTTATTGAAATCTTTATTGGTACATTACATATACACATCATGATTGCACTCCACAATGGGGATTTGTACCAGTATAAGACACAACTTAATTCTCATGTTTTCCCATAGTCCTACCCACCCTACCACCCCCATATACATAAAATGTATTTCCTTTCTTTTTTGTTATAATCTCATTATTTTTCCCCCTTCACCCTATTTCACTTTGAGTATTTTCTATTTCACAATATATAACATACAATTGTAGAACTCATTTACATCTTTATTTTCTCATGCCAGAGAAAAGATGCGATATTTACCATTCTGTGACCTATTTATTCTTAATGAATAAACCTGAAATGGTTTTATCTGTATTAATTGAACTCTACCTGTGGACAAAAACATTTGGACTTAAAAGAGATTGATTCAAGAAGAATCATATAAACTGTTTTTCTCTTTTCTTCCTTTCCTCTCCTCTTCATTTCTGCTTTCTTTTTTTTTCTATACATGTGCTGCCGAAGTGAGCACATCTTTCTTCTCTGTTTCCTCCTCCTCCCCTTCTTCTTCTCTTCCTCCGTCTGCTCCCTTCTCTTTTCTCCCTCCTTACTTTTCTCTCTTTCCCACACACTTTCCTCCTTAACCCTTCCACCATCCTTCCCCTTTTACCTATCTTCCTTATTTAAAATTAAGAGCATTGTTCTCACTTCAACAGCACATATACTAAAAATAAAAGTATAAACTTCTCCACATGGTTTTGGATATTAAAGAGAAAAGTTACTATAGAGTGAAAGATGTGAAAGTGACAGGAAAATTAAACACTCTTACTCTTGAAAAGAAAACCTGTCTTTAATGGAAGCAGTTTGTACTAAGAAGTCCTAATTTCTAGCAACTTTTCAAAGGCAGAAAGTGGAATCCTGGACAGGAACTATTCTGTACTATTTAATCCAGGGATTTGATCATCTTATCCTAGTTTTTTTTCTGCTATCTTCTTTCAACTATGCTCATAAAAATAGGAAAATGCTAAAAATAAGACATAAATTATAATCAAACAAAACTAGATGTAATGGTGTTTGAAGTTGAAATTGAAGAGCAAGTTGCAATTTCTGAGTCCTTCAAGAACATTTCATTCCAAAGCATACCTAACAAGTGAGCAGAAAAGAGGTAGAAATGCAAGATGATGAAGCAGCCTTATTTACTGGAAAAGGCAGACTTCCATTCAGAGCCACCCACCATATGGCGAGTAGTCCTGTTCATACCCAGAAGCACCGGCTCCTTTCACTGACCCAATTGTTGCTTAGAGATCCTACTTTGACTCACTCACTCTGCCCTGTAGTCTTGGTCAGAGTCAACTGATGTTTTGATTGTCTTAAGAAACAAAACAGCCAGCCCCAGGGGGCAAAGAGATGCTAGATGAAGCTGAAATCTGAAGATAAATTCTGGGAATATAGGAAACTTGATAGTAAGATGAAAAGACATGAAATGCAGCCCTGAGCTTTCTAGCATTCAGTGCTGCAGAGGTAGATAATGCTCCGGGGTGACAACCCTTAAGCAAACTGAGGCTGTTCTTTTCTCACTAGCACTGGTTCCTCTTGTCATTCTGAGTCCAGAAGGTAGGTCAGGATAGAAAAGAATAATTTTACCTGAGTGACTTTGTAGCAAATTAAATTATTTGGTTTCTTTATATTTAAATTTTGGATTTTTAAAAGTAATTCCATCTGTTCAAAAAGAAGAAGCTAAAATACAAAGGGCAAGAGGGATAAAGGAGAGAGAGAGAGAGGGAGAGAGAAAGAAAGAAATAGAGACAGACAGATTAAAAGAGAATTGATCTAATCTTATCCTCAAGCTCTGATCTTCCTTATTCTTCTAGAGCCAGATTCAACGAGAAATCTCATTCTTTTGAGTTTAATATCCTAAAATACTTTTCTTGTGAGTTCAAGTGCATTTTTACTGTGTCACTTTCTAAAGGACATGAACACTGTACTTCTGAATTCAATTTTAAAACCTCAAGATTACATTTAGGATTTACTCAGATTTCACATTAGACATAAGAATCTTTGCCAACTATACACAATTGCATCTTTTTGTATCTCACGGTAAAAGAGCAAAGTATTTTGAAAAAGTTTGTATGATTCTTTTTTTTGGCAGAAGAGAGTAACACTGAAGTTTAGAGAAACTTCCTAAACTATTAAAAGTTTGTTAACATGTTTAAAACTCTAGCATCTTCGTCACTTTCATCTTCATCTAATGTCAGATGTATTCTTGTTTTTTTTTTTTTTTTAGGTTTTTTGAGACAGGGTCTCGCTTTTGTGGTTCAGGCTGGCCCTGAGCTCAGCCTCAAACTCACATCACAATCCTCCTGCCTCTGCCTCCCGAGTGCTGGAATTACAGGCGTGAGCCACCACGCCCAGCACTGTGGTTTGTGGTACTGGTTGCTACTGGGTTGAGTCTCCACACCCAGTATTGTTATGTGGTTACCGGGGAATCGAACCCGGGCCCTTGCGCTTGCAAGACAGGCGCCGGAACCACTGAGCTAACTCCCCGGCCCCCGATATATTCTTGTTTTTAAAATGGATTTTAATGGTATATTTTATACATACAATATGATCACATTTTAACAGTGAGAACTTGTATCTGTGCATGACACATCTTGATTCTCACCGATTTCCCTTTCCCCTACACTCCCTACAACTCCTTCCCCTTACATACATAAGCTTTGTTTCTTTTTTTTTTTACTATCAAGTTTATTTTATCCATTTTTTAACTTTTACCTATACACCCTTTCTTTTATTATTGTTTTTGCACATTTTCTTCCTATTTCACATTACCTGTCATACATTTTGTCCTTTATATCATTTTACCATATGCTTAAAAATATGACTCTATGTAAGCCTAGGAAAAATTTATAGTTATATATTTTGCTTATTTTATAGAAAAACTAATGAAGGATCTAGGATTTAAGAAATATCCTGAAAACCCCTAGATACTAACTGACAGAATTTAAGCTCAGAAATTTCTTCCTCTAAAGCTTGATATATGCAATATCTTCCCTTTACTTGGAATAAAAAATAGGAGATAATCATATGTATTGTAAGTGGAGACAGAATTAGAAAGTGCTTGGGCCAGAGATTTAGCTCAGTGGTTCCAGTGCCTGCAAGCGCAAGGGCCCGGGTTCAGTTCCCCAGTAACCACACACCATACTGGGCATGGAGATTCATGCCCAGCAGCAACCAGTACCACATACCACAGTGCTGGGCATGGTGGCTCACACCTGTAATCCCACCACTCAGGAGGCAGAGGCAGGAGGATTGGTGTTATGTGAGCTTGAGGCTGAGTTCAGGGCCAGCCTGAACTACAAAGCGAGACCCTGTCTCAAAAAGAAAAGAAAAAATAAAAGTGCTAAAGATAAAAACTTTATATTTCTCTCCTTTCCCTTACAGCATTTATAGTCTAGTCATGGAGATAGAGGCAGAGATAGCATGATGATTGCTAGATCCTGTGCTAAACAAGAGTATCATCTGTTATTTGTTGAGCAGATAGTATTTTCCATGCACTAGTCTAAGTGCTGTATTTCTGTTAGCTTATATGTTGTGTGATAGAAGAACTCATGAGGGTCATGGAGGATTAAGAAAGAGAAGAAGCAGTTCTGGTGAGGAGATTCCTGTCCCCATAACAGCACACTCTGGAGCAGGTATCAAAGACTGAGCGAGTCCTCCATCAGTGTATTAGGGTATGAATGTTGCAAATAATATGAGAAAAACATGCCAGGATGAAGATGTAAATAAATTCTTGGAGTTTCAGTTTTGCCCAACTAGAGGGAATGATATGAACATACAGGTGGAACTCAGCTTCAGCAAAACCATATATAGTGTGGTGTGCACACTTACTTCTATTGGCCCTAGATGTCTACTGAAAGGCTTTAACTTATGGAATGACATGGATTTCAGCCCCACCAGAATTTACCCCCCCATGGATGGGGTTAAAAACATGGTACTGATTTATTTTGATGTGAGTATTTGTATTATCATACCTTAGAGATTTTGATGGGACACCTCCTGTAGTTTAGGCATAGACTCATTTCAACCCATGTTGGCATAAATATCATTCCTTTTGAAAGTAAGGGAATAGAACAAAGGCTTTTGGTGTAGGCCTTTCTGTATTCTGCAGTATGCTCATCACTTAATTCAAAGTAAAATTGTTTATCTGGCACCAATTTACTTTACCAGTTTTCCAATTTCAATCAGCAGTCTCTTCACAACTTACAGTTCAGGCAGATGTGAGACCCTGGTATCATGTACAGAGGTAGCTTGATTATAATCACATTCCTGTAACGATCTCATTCTAACTAGACAGCAGCTCAGTGCTCTTATTCCCTTCCCAGATTTGCCTTCAGAACTCAGTTCTAGCTTTATGATTGGTTGTCTCTTCTGCTTCTGGTTTCTTGCTATTCAATAAAGTCATGATCTCTAGCTACTTGGATCCACTATTCTTCAAGGAATTCTTCCTTCAAGGGAGGAAGTGTGTCTTCATTTCTTTCTTCCCTGGACAACTGAGTGGGGAATTGTTCTTGCCTCCATCCCATTTTGTGATAAAGCTCTCTAAGGCACCTCCCCTCCTGTAAGACTCCTCATTCTACTCACAGTCTTTTCTTTTTGTACCAAGGACATCAGGAACTTGCCTCTTCTATTGCGTCTGAAGATCATCTCTTCTTATTATTCCTCCAATCTCATTTTACAACCCAATTATGATCTCATTATCTCTGCTAAGTTGCTATATTATACACATGTACATTGCTGATGATGAAGAGATTATAATCTTAATATTTAATTGCTTTTTTAACACAGTTTTTGTTTGGAAATGAAACTCTGATGAGGTGGCACTCCTCTATTATACCTTTCAAAGTAAGTTAATTGCTGCAAAAGAAAGCAAAGCAAAATTACTGTTTGATTCTAAGGAAGAAGGGGCATTTCTGTCTAAACCAAGATTACTGATATTCAGCTGTTTAAAATGAAAAGTGGAATCTGGAAATCTGAGAGAAAAGCATCACTCAGAATTGTAGAAAACACTGCAGCTGATGGGGAAACTGTTTTCCATCAGCATGGACATTTCAGGCAGTTTATTTTCATTAACTTTATTCAAACATAAATCTGTTTACTTGTACAGTCACTTATTCAAATGTTTATGTATAAACTAGCAGGGGAATAGCAGGATCAAACAGGACCTCTAGTCCTAATTTTTTTTTTTTTAAGGTTTTTTGAGACAGGGTCTTGCTTTGTAGTTCAGGCTGGCCCTGAGCTCAGCCTCAGACTCACATCACAGCAGTCCTCCTGCCTCTGCCTCCCAAGTGCTGGGATTACAGGCGTGAGCCAACATGCCCGGCACTGTGGTATGTGGTACTGGTTGCTGCTGGGCGTGAATCTCCATGCCCAGTATTGTATGTGGATACTGGGGATCGAACCTGGGTCCTTGCGCTTGCAAGACAGGCACCAGAACCACTGAGCTATATCCCCGGCCCCTAGTCCTAATTTTTTGAGGAATCTCCACACTGGCTTCCACAGTTGTATTCATCACCAGCAGGGGAGAAGGGTTCCTTCCTCCCTCCCCACAGTCTCAGGAGCACTTGATGTCTGTTGAGCACCAGTTGTATTCTAGGCACCAGAAGTTCAGGTTAAATTAAACGTAGCCCACTTCTGCCATCCAGAATCTCGCACGGCAGGAGAAGTGAAAGGAAAATGAAAAAGGTGTTTTAGGAGAGCACTTATAAAGTGAGGATGCCTCTGAAGAAGGTAAGACTGAGTACAAAAAAGTAAAGGGAAAAGAGATAGTGTTTTTTTTTAATTATCTTTATTGGTACATTGAATATACACATCATGATTGCACTCCATAATGGGGATTTGTACCAGTATAAGACACAACTTAATTCTCATTTTTTCCCATAGCCCCACCCACCCTACCACCCCCCATATATATAAAATTTGTTTCCTTACTTTTTTGTTACAATCTCAACATTGTCCCCTTTCACCTGAGATAGTGTTAATGGATGAAACAACATAGGATAGAAGCTCAGTCGAGGGTTCCAATATGACCGCCTTCAATTTGAATACTTCAGAAAGTTCGGTTTGGTTATAGGATAGTATCGTACATTTGTATCTAAATGTTTTTACATGTACATCACACGGTTCCATCATTTCCTATTATCCGTGTAGAATGGATCTTATATGTGGATATATTCATACACACAGATAGTCATATAAGTGCTTCATCTCTAATGTATTCATCTATTTATATATATATATATATATATATATATTTCTAAATGTATTTGAGTTTTTAAACCTTGATAGAGAGACAGCAAATGGAAAAAAGCATTATAGAAATTATAAGTAGCCCAGTATGCATACAGAAATATGTGAATGCAGAGAAGAGGACTTCAGAAGTGCTTGAGAATGTAAATGTAAAAGCCTCACATGGAAAGATAGGGTATAAATTCTATCCATAAAATTAAAGAAACAATTAAAGTACCTCAGACAGAAGACACGAGGCTGAGGTTCATCTCACAGAAATATCATGAGACATCAGTGTGCAAGGTGGAGTGAGAAGATAAATAGAGAAGGTGATTAAAGGTATTGTTTAAACTCAATCAAAAAAGTTGGATTATTTTGTTTTTGTATTTGTTTTTTGAGACAGGGTCTTGCTTTTGTAGTTCAGGTTGGCCCTGAGCTCACTATGTAGCCCAAGTGAGCCTCAAACTGACAGCAATCCTCCTGCCTCTGCCTCCCGAGTGCTGGGATAACAGTATTATTTTATGTGGTTACCGGGGATTGAACCTGGGCCCCTGTGCTTGCAAGGCAGACACTGGAATCACTGAGCTAAATCCTGAGCCTCAATAAAAGTTTTTAAAAGGCCCAATTTGTAACATAATAAATGGATGAGATATTTTTTTGATAAAGAAGTTAAAAAAGAAACTTGGCAAATGACTGAGAGGGGAATGTTACAATCCTAAATGCCTTAGTGAAACTTTTTATTGGGTGACAGGATTCATCCTACCCAAACAGAGAAGGAATAGTAACTTAAATGAATTAAAAACCCTCTTTTTCTGTCCTACTCATTATTTTGTCTAGAGAAGAATGCTCTGCTTATGGTTATGCTCCTGTACAGGGTAGCAAGGAAATCATGGTTTAATGAGACAAATATTAGGAAACCCAGTTTTGCAACATCTACTATATAATCACGAACATATTTTTTTTCAGTGTCTCAAATACTTTATCTTTAAAATACAGTTACCAACATATTTCTCATTAATTTAAGACTTGAAGTGCCAGGTGTGATGGCACATAGCTGTAATCCCAGCAGTTGGGAGGCTGAGGCAGGAGAATCTCTGTGAAATCAAGGAAGGTTAGCCAAGGCTACATAGTGACACCTTATTTCAAGACAAAAAAACATAAAACATACAAAAAAACCCACCTTGAAGTTAAAAAGTGCTAAAAGAAATGAATTTACTTGGGAAGAATAAAGTGTATGAATAAGGCAATACCTAAGCAGTGAAAAGTTCTTGGTACGTTAACATCAGGAAAGACGGATCCAAAGGATATGAAAAGAACAAATGGAAAAGAAGTTATGACAAACTTGCCAGGTGAATACCAGGGACAAATGAAATAAAAATAAGCAAGATGCAAGCTGGAGAAATGGCATGAAACTGAAAGTTGGATCAGAATGACAGGGAAATAATCTCCTCAGAAGTCAGGAAAGTTAACACTGCAAAAGGGAGCAAATTGTTCTCACGTTTCTTTCTCTGAAGACACACAGGCTGAGAAGCTCATGCTTCAGGTTCAGCTGCTGGCTTTCGACTTCTCCCACCTTTGGGTGCGGTATTTCTGAAGAAGCTCTGGGCCACACGGGGCAGGTGGGACTGTGGCCTGTGTCAGAGATGGTGCCTCACCTGGGGCAGTGGGTCATTTGTGTGTGCTAGGGATGTTCTCATTAATACAACTATGCTCTGTTTAGGCAAGCTCTGTTGGACCCTGCTTTGCGGATCCAATAAAGATCCAATAATCCATTTAGGAGATTACAGAAGGGCCTGATGCAGAGATATTTATCCCGGAGGGTACAAGGCTAGATGCAGGATTGTCTGTATTGGCTGCTTATAGGCTGGAGAGCCAGAAGGTCCAGTAGCTACTTGACCGAGAGGGTGGAAACTTCAGAAGAAGAGGGATCAAGGATGCAGCACCACTTGGAAGTCAGAAACCTGAAGCTCACCTGATGGTTGCTGGTGTGAGTCTATACTGGGAAGCTGAAGAATTCGGAGACGTTGGAAGCTGATAGTCTGCACTGACCCAAAGGAGAGACCTGCTCAGGAAGACTGGAGCTCTTCAAAAAAGTGCATTTCCTTCTAGTTCTTTTTTTGTGCCATGCACGCTACAGGCCAGTTGGTTGGTGCTACCCACATCAGTGAGTCAGGGGATTTCCCCCTCTGACCACATGTCAGCCATTCACAGATATGCCTCAGGCTGTGCTTTATTACTCTGCTTGGCATTTCTTACTCTCTGCATTTAACATATGATGATGCACAGCCACACCTCCTAAAGGAACACAACATGAAAAAGGTTTTGAGTTGTATACTAAAAAAAAAAAAATCAGGGAGGGCCAGGGATTTAGCTCAGTGGTTCTGGCGCCTGTTTTGCAAGCACAAGGACCCAGGTTTGATCCCTGGTAACCACATACCATACTGGGTGTGGAGACTCACGCTGAGCAGCAACCAGTACCACACACCATAGTTCCAGGTGTGGTGGCTCATGCCTGTAATCCCAGCACTCAGGAGGCAGAGGCAGGAGGATTGCTGTGATGTGAGTTTGAGGATGAGCTCAGGGCCAGCCTGAACCACAAAGCGAGACCCTGTCTCAAAAAAACCTAAAAAAAAAAAAGAATCAGGGAGCCCCAATTTTGAATAATAAATAAATAATAAATGACACTCCAAATAAGAGCCCTATGTGTCATATCAACTTAGATTTGAGGCTTTCTCAGTCCTATAGCCTGGATTTGAAGTTTGTTTCCTTTGACTACTAACGTTGCAACATTGTGCAAATCATTTACTCTGAGTCCGGGCTCATTGTCCGTTATATGGTGCTTGCCGTATTGAGTTTCCTCATAACAGGCCAGAAATTATACTCAGACAAATAGACAGATGCACTAGTCCCAAGTTCTCCTAAAATACTGCAGAGAATGAGCTTGGTTTGGGCCATCTGAATACATCATGTAGCTGTGCTCCAGGAAAAGATCCCTTCTCCACATGGCATTGAGGAAATGGAATACCTGTGCCATGCTGATGTGTCTGTATTAAGTGTTTTCTCACGCTCATATTTCTCATATTCTTGTACTCTTGGTACCAGAATAGCTCTTTTGTTGGACAAAGGGCCTGTGTTACTTGGTGCAAGTTAGGATTGTGGATAGAAAGATCAATGGTTGCATGAAAAATTTAAACAAGTCTTGAAGTTAAAGACTATTTTTAGAATGTCATTAGAATATGAAAGGACTCAGCAGTTCTTGTAATATCATGTGATTTCAATTAAATTACCGATGATAACTATCATTATTATAGTGATGATAGTGGTTATGATGATGGTCACAATTATTTGGATGAGTACTTCACCTTAGTTTCTATTGAAACATACTATACATATAGTTGTGTCAGGCACTATGTTAAAATTAGGTACATTACTTATTTAAATCTCACAAAAAATACTGGAAAAGCCATTCCTAAGTCCTTTTTGTAGATGAAAAATGTCAGGGCTCAGATGTAATACCTCACTTTTACAATTTCAACCCTCCATTCCAATAGAAAGTCTTTCAAATTCCTCCCAAAGAAAATTTGTCACAGGATTATTTTTTTCTGGGTAATTTCATGTATTTCACAATATGTCATACACATTTCCTTTGTGTTTATTTGTTAGCTTAGGAAAGCAGGTTATTGGAAAACATAGTTTGAGTCATTTCAAATTTTATTTTCTCTTCTAAAACCCAACAGGCCCATTAGAATACTTCTATTTAAAATGAAGTCAACAGCAAGTATTAGTGAAGAGTTGGAGCAGCTCGAATTCTTAAGAATGCCTCATGGGAAACAGGCAACTCTTTCCAAATAAATAGCAGCCCTATGACCCAGTGATTATACTCCTAGGTATTTATTTATCCATCATAAGTAAAAACAGATATCCAGAAAAATTTGTTTGTGCCCATTATATTTATAAACAACTCAAATATTTGTCAAGAGGAGAGTGTCAAACTGTTCTGGTTAACTTATACAGCACAACAATGAAGCTTAAAGCTCATTTTTCTGAGTAACTGGAGTAAGGTAACATGCTTTCTTATCCCGTTCCCATGAATTTCTGGAATAGGCCAACTGTGCTTGGTAAAACTACTCAGCACTGGGGTTGCCTAGGTTTAGGGGATTAACTAAGATGGGTATAAATGTCCTGGGGAGAACATATTCACTATCTTTATAAAATATGGGCTAGACAGGTGTATTTGTCAAACTTCATTAATTGTAATAGTTAAGGTCTGTGTATTACATATATTTAGATTTTTATATTTTATATATATTTATATTTATAATAGTTTGACAAAACATATAAAGCAGGAATTTTAATTAGATTTTTCATCAGATTAGTTTTTCACTTTATCTCTTTATATTGAACATTAGCTTTTAAGATATCCATAAAAAACAATTGATACATGATTATTATTGCTAAATTTTCAGTCCCACTTTCTTTCACTGCTATAAGCAAAAAGTGATTATTATTCCCTGCTATCTAATCACCACTTTTGTTTTTATAACTCTTAAGTTTATAGGGCACACACCTCAATATGAGAAACCATAATTCACATTCTTCTTCAAAGCTAGAGATGAATATAAAATATCAATATAGATCTCACAAAAATATTGGAAAAGCTATTGCTAACTCGTTTTTGTAGATGAAAAATGCTGGGGCTCAAATGCAATACTTGCTTTCCCACTTCTAAGCCTCTGCCCCATTGTGAAGTTATTCAAAGTTCTCCTGAAGAAAATTTGTCATAGGATTATACTTCTGAGAAACTTCACATATTTCAAAATATATCATGCAAACACACACACATATGTATATGGAGAAGTGTATATAAAGTTCTGCCTAATTAAAATTGATAATATATACAATGTCTAGGATATATTATCAAAAGAAAAATAGTGTGCATCCCTCTCCCTTTTCCTTCCCTTTTGGCAAAAATACATTCCCAGGTACTCTGACCATGAGAAAATAACAAGCATGCGTAAACAATGATGGATCATAATAAAAAGAGAAATCAAAATCTTGCCTGTTGAGCCACCAACACAATCCTGGACCACCTATTGATACTTCTAGGAGAGAGAGGAAAAATTTCAATATCTTGTTGGTGCTACCACATTTGGGCATTCTTTTTTAAAAAATTGATTTAATTGGTACATTTTATGTAGACATCATGATCACACTCAACACTGAGAGTTTGTACCAGTATACAATACAACTTAATTCTCATTTTTCCCATTACCCTATGCACCCTTCAATCCCTCCTCCCACTATACACATAGCTTTACTTCATTTTTTACCATCATTTTTTTCTTTCCCTTCTTTACTTACCCCTACCCCCTTTCCCTTTGAATATTTTCTGTTTCACAGTATCTATCATACATTTAGAACTCATTTACATCTTCAGTTTCTCATACCAGAGAAAAGAAACAGTATTTACACATCTGTGACCTATTTATTTCATTTATGAATATGTCCTCAAGGTATGTCCATTTGAATATAAATGACTCAAAGTTATCATTTTGTATGTCAGAGTAACACTCCATTTTATTAAAGAAAAACCACATCTTCTTTATCCAGTCTCCAGTCGATACACATTTGGGTTGTGTCCAAGATTTGGCTATCACAAAATTATCTGCTACAAACATAGGTGCACGTATATCTCTCTGACATGAATCTTTTAATTCTTTTGTATATGTCCTTAGCAGGGGAATAGTAGGGTCAAATAGGACTTTTAATTCTAATTTTTTGAGGTATCTCCACAGTGATTGCATTAGTCTATATTCCAACCAACAGTGGAGAAAGTTTCCTTTCTCTCCGCAGCCTCACCAGCATTTGTTGTTGGTTAATTTCATGACAGCACCCATTCTTTGTGGAATGAGATAGAATCTCAGTGTTGTTTTCATCTGCATCCTCAGTGACCAACGATGTTGAACATTTCTTCATATACTTCTAGCTGCTTTTACGTCTTCCTCTGAGAAGTGTCTGTTCATTTCAGATGCCCATTTTTAAACTGAGTCTTTCAATTTGGGAGCTCTATTTTAGGGTATCCTCTTTGATCTCCTCAGCAAGCAAACAGGAGACTATTTTACCTCTTCTGTAAAAATAAGAGCTATTTAAAGGAGAAAAAACTTGAAATTGGACAGACTTAGCAACATCAGATTAGAGAAATGCAAAAAGAAAGATCAGAAAAATAGAAAGAAAAAGAATAACAACAGCAACAAGAACAACAACAAAATAAAGCTAAAAAAAAGTAACTACCAATAGGGCCCTTCATGGTGTGGGTCTGCTGTCTCCTGTAGATGATATGGACAGTAGTACACAGATTGAAGTTGATTATTCACAGGAAAAGAGTTGATTTGTCTAGGTTCTGAGTATAATGCCTGAGTTGAGCTCAATGAACTGCAGGTTTGAACTCTGTAAGAGTCCAGGATCTTGCAGTTGGAACTAACTCCACCGACTCACTGATGGCTGTAGTCATCAGCCATCACTCTTCCAGTGAGGTGTTTTTTTTTTTTTTTTTTTTTTTTTTTGATGTGGTGGGCTGGGCAGAGGAACTCACTGAAGGCCTCTGTCTAGGTTACAGTACAGCTGCCACACTTATTCAGTGTCCATAGACAAGGACGTGGTGTCTCTGGAGGCTCTCCCCCATGCAATAGTCATGTCCAGTTTGGCCCACAAGGAAACAGAGATTCCAAAGCCTTCAGGTCTCTCCCTGGTCACAAGAAAGCTATGTGCCTGAGCGCTGTTTAATGGCACCTGGGGTCCTTCTTGCTGGGACTCAATGCACAGCACCCACTGTGCTTATGAGCATTCTTTTTGTTATAGCCATCTAATCCATCTCCTAATTAATACAACTACCCTATGCCTAAGCAAACTCTATAGAGAATCGCTTTGGGAATCCATTAACACACTTTTGAAAAGAGAACTACAAAGAGTCTGATGTAGGGATAATTTTTAAATTAACACATCAGCAATCAGAGGAGTGAAGCCCCATTTCCTGATTATGGGTAGAATCATCCCATAGACTTGTATTCTGTCTGGAATAAATTTATCAAATGACAAATTTGCAAATACAAGGGTATAACAAAGGAAGCAAAAAAGTGTTCTTGTTTTGAAGATCTCTAGTCTTCCTGAACAGGTTTGTCCTTTGCTATGGTTGCCATTGGACTCTGGTCTTCAGGTTTCTGATTTCTTCAGCTTTCCTATGCAGACTCAAACCAGCAGCCAGCTGGTGAGCTTGATCTTGAGCTGATGCTATATCCTTGATACCCCTTCTGCAATTTCAGTCTTGGTTTAGCAGCTTCTAGATCCTCTCACCCTTCAGCCTACAGACAGCCAATGTGGACTGTCCTGAATCTATTGCTTCCATTCCCCTAGAGAACCTTAACTAATGTAGTAGCAGACCAATCAAGAAATCAAATAATAAATTTGCAAATTCAGTGATGTAACAGAAAATGACCACATGAATTCAATGATGACCTCTTGGGTGCCTAACTCATTTCAAAGGAATCTATAAATTACAGGAGTTTTTTGGTAAAAGAATAGAGAGAACATATATTTGGGTGAGTACCACTTTTCTCTCACTCCTAGCTATGTAAATTAAAGATATTACCTGCCTTCTTTAAGACTCAGCGTCTTCACGTCTGAAGTAATGATAGTGGGCTAGAAAAAGCTCAAATAATCCATTGAATAACATGTTGACTGTAGTTAAAAGTAGTGTGCTGTACTCTTGAAAATTACATGGGGAATTTTTGATTTTTACTCCCAAAATTCTAAGTATGAATCATCCACATACTAAATGATTTATATATTAATGTAGCCAATTTAGAAATTCCATAATGCATGCATATTTCATTAAAACATATTGTATATAGTTAATATATACAATTTTACTTGCCATTTTTAAAAAAATTGAGACTTCATAGGTTGATAAGGGAATTAAAAATAGCTTATGTTGTCACATTTTATTGATTCTGACAAGTCACTGATTATAAATATCTTAGGTTATTTTATTCTCAGTTAATACCAGTTAATTGTATCTTGTTATTGCTATGATATACATGAATTTCAGAGATTTTAAGCACAGATAATATGTATCTTAAACATCAATAAAATTTTGAATGCTACACAAGCTCTCATTAACTTATATCTGCCATAGGGATTATTATTATTATCATTACTAATTATTATTACCGTGTGAACTCATAATCTTGTGCACAGAAGAGTTCTTGCAATATAGTATTTTAACACATGTTAGGAAGCTGATTCCCTCATGCTTTTAATGCAAATTCTACCCATTGGTTCCTCAATCATTGTGATACTAGGTTCTCACAAACATGTCAACTATCATATGTACTTTATTTATTTATTTGTATCTATGCCATGTTAAACCATTATTGATGAGAAAGTCTTCAAGGGAGAATTTTTAAAAGATTAGTAGAGGATATCTATCATCAATAAAAATAAAATAAAATTTCATATACATGTTGAGTAATGCAAGTGTCTGGGCTGAATTTGTTATGTTTCATTATAAAGACATGAAAAAATTACTGAGACATCAAATGTCTTTTTTTTAAAGTGCTAATATTTAAGAAAGAACTTTACTTATTTGAAAGTTTATTTGTGTTTAAATTTTAATATGCAATATTGTATAATGCGTGATTTCAGACAAAGTACTCACCCTCTCAGGCCTCTGTGTTCTTGGCTGTGAAGTGGCAGAGTAACACTTGCCTTTCAGAGCTGCTTAAATGACACCCTCACAACAAGGAACTCCTTCTGTTATGTGCCTTTGCGGTTTTTCTTCTGATAATCTCCACTCACATTTCACATTAAGTTCAAATGTCTGTTTCAGAGGATTTCAGGTAGTTTTCTTTTTTGGTGATTTTCTTTTTTGGACATTCTATATTTCATTAAAATTCTTTTAGAAAAGTATGTTTAGCATTTCTTTCTTCAGCTAGATCATCAACTCTGTGACGGTAGAAACTATTTGCATCTTTGTTTTATTACAAGCCCCACCGCAGCACACTGCAGGCATCATTCCTCAGGATGAACAAATGAATGAATGAATGAATGAATTGGTGAACAAATAAGGGAGGTAAAAATGCCTAGCTAAACACCTGGCATTTATCAAGCCTGAAAATGGTAGCTATTTCAATTCCCCAAAAGCTCAATCCACTTTTATGAAAATCTTTAGAAATTCTAGTTTTTCTTCTTCCTGTGTAGTTTTGTTGCATTCATTTCAGCTGCAGTAACTCTGTCTGCCCGGGACCCAGCTCTGTTTTCTGGGCTCATTTAAACCCACATGATTGAAGGAAGGTTCCAGGACATGTTTGTCAGTGTAGGCTGGACTGCCATAATCTATTTGACTGGACTTTAGTGAAGATTTGTTTCTTTAGAAATTAAGGCAATTTCTTCTCCCACAAGTGAAAGCAAGTCAACAGAGTCTGTAGAAATACCAACACTCCAGATACCTTCCAATTATCCAGGAAGCCCAAGTGAAAAGGAAGAGCAATTGTCTTTGCTAGAGGAGTTGCCTAAGGGAAAAAAGCACAGCCACTTTCTAGGGCGCTGAACAAGCGGATTTGCAAGAATAAATGAGAGCCTCAGAAAAGAGCCACAGGCGGGCAGAGCGCTTTCAGCCTGGTGATCTCTGCCAGGCCTTGACATTATTCTCAGGGTGCAGAGCAGTATTTTCCCAGGCAAACTATGTATAGAATGTGCTATTGAAATACTCTGAGAGGCCCTCTTTCTCAGAAAGAACCACTTTGTTTCCATGTGTACGGACTGTACATGCAGAAATTGTTGACCAAATGCAGAAGCAAAAATCTGCTTTTGATATGACCCAGAGATGTTTACCTAACTTGGATTCTGAAGTCAGACTCTGGGTTTAATTCCAGATACATCAGTCATTAGATTCAATACCAGTGTTGTTTGAATTATTCTTATAACCACCTGATATAGTGCTTCTTTAATTAGAAATTTTATAAGGAGTAAAGCTCAGTTGTATTTGCAAAGCCATTTTATTTCTACTATGCAATTATATTTACTCAAACAACCCATTAACTAAAGTGTACCTTAGTGCCACCTATAACAAATGGCAGAGATATTTGGAGCAGAGTGCTTAGTTGTTAACTATACAGTGTTGGATTTTGAGAACTAGTCAATGAGATCTCTAGGGAGAGGGATCAGAGAGCAAGCCCAAATAAATAAGTTTTATTGCTCTAGTGTCTAGTGCAAGCTGTGAAGGATAATAGGGACTAAGCACATGCTGTTGTAATGATGTTGACAGAGGAGGAAATGAGAAGTCAGACAGAGAAAACTGAGAGGGCAAATATCTACTAGTTTTGAACATCCCTAGCTGCCTCTACTGTCATTATGCTGTTTTCCAAGTCACTAGCTATTTTGCTGGCCCCCTTCATATACTCTCTCTCAACAGCCCAGGTGTGAATACAATTTCCAGGTGCTATGTGCTGATTGATGTATGAGTGATACTTCCTATAGAAAGATCATTGTTTTTGTTGGGTCATCACATTTCTCTTAACACAGCCTATGACTAAGAGAGCTTTTGATAGCTGCACTACATTTACCCAGCTCATTCTAAGCTAATTATTATCTGAAACCAGAAAACTTTTTGACTGAATTCCAACATCCTGTGCACATATAATTGATTTTTAAAAATTAAACCTTAGTACTTGACAACTACTTCTGTTAGGTTATTTATGGAAAGATGACTTCTGGATGAGGTAGAGTTTTAGGAATGATTTAGGTGATTGAAAGGGTGTAGTTAAACTAACATGCAGATAGAAATGTTTAACTGGCAAAGAGAATGTGTCAAGACAGCCACAAAGGCTGGTAAGCAGCTCTAGGTTCAGGGGACTGGCCTGGAAGAAGAAGGGACAACATTTGTGAGAAACACTGGAGGAAGAGCCTGGGGGCCCCAGAAAGGAGCTGCATGAAAAATTGGATTAAGACATGGTGAAGGCTGGGAAGAAGTTGAATTAGACAACTTGGAGTCTTTCATTGTTCCCCTCTCCTTGAACTTGCCTTGGGAAGATTTTCTATACTGTACTCAGGAGAAACATGCAGAGGCTAAGCAGGAGCTTTTCTGTATCTCGCATGTTGTAACATTTACCTGAATTGTGACACAAAGACAAATCTACATTGGACAAATCAAGCCTGGTTCAAAGACAGCATTTCTTCCAGTATCTTGTAGATTGAGGGTGACTCATAATTACAATAAATGCTAGATATAGGAATCCTACCACGGCCTGCAGAATATTTAGCAGTTTAATCACTGCCTGTTGCATACAATGTCTAGTGAGTCTCAGCAGTTAATATAAAAAGCACTAAGCCACTTGTCACATTTAAAAAACTTCTAATTATTTCTGGCTGTACTTGTGGTTTTCTACCAGAAAAGCTGGGGGCATCATTCCGTCCTTTCATTTCTTTCCTTTTCATCCATCGTAAAGAACTAATTTTCTTAGTGTCTTGGCATCATTTTTCGAAATTTTTATTTCTGGAGGGATTTTAACAAAGTATTTCTTTCATAGCCTTAAGCCCTTGGTAGAGGCACATGGATTAAACAAATACATGGGTTAAAGGAAAGAGCCCAATTTAAAATGTATCTGAAGGAATGATAATTGAGCCCATCCCAAGGAGAAGATAAATTTCTGAAAACATTATTTCTGAAAAAAATATGATAAAAACAAAGTAAATTGTGTTTCTAGCATGCTGCCATTAACAGATCTTCTGAGAATAAAATACTTCTATCGAAGTTACTCTAGCAAAGACACAGGAAAAAAATGTTCATATCAGTTCTTCCCCTGGTCTCTGGAGCAGTGGATATGGAGGAGGCCATGGGCATCTCACAAACTGGGGCCACACAGGGGCTGCGCACAGCTTGGCATTGACTGACTTTGAGGTTATCCTGAGGGGTTGTGGAATTATTGCATCTGTTTGCCTTTAGAAGCCTCAAATACAGTTAAAATATCAAGGAATAGAATCTGGAAAGCAGTAACTTAGTGTTTCGAGAGAGAGATCAGTTTGTTGGGATTTATTTTCTCTTCTTTCCATGGTTCTTTCCTTTCCCAGGCCCCCATTGCAATCATGACAACCCACCCTAGACCTCCTGTCTCACAGAAGGTGTTTTCAGCCTTGTTCCCACTTAAATTTGGTCTTTTGGTATCACCAGAACTAAGACCTGAGTAGGCTGAAACCTGGCAGAGTTAGGGTTACTGGGCAGGCCTTTGTCTGTGATAGGGAACACAGGCTTGCATCTTGCTAGAGTACTGCCTCGACCTGGAGTACAAGCGGAGAGACACTGGCATTGATAGGGCTATGAAGCTGAACACTGAGCTACCTGCACTAGTATAGCTACAATCCTGCAAATTCTAGAAGGAGTTTGTTAAGAGGTTGGGAATAAGATGGGTCAGATGTAGTAGTTGAGCAGGGCCTGTTTTAGATCCATAAGGGAGGCACATTGGGATTGAAGAGCTACCTGAAAATACTGTAAGGACAGGAAAAAGACAGGCAGTGTTTTACTTATATGTAAGCATAGCTATTCTGCCTCGGCCAGAGGAGTTTGAATAAATGAGATACATTGGAACATACTTTTTTTTTTTTCATTTGTAAAGATACCATGATAGGAAAAAAAAAAAAAAAAAAAACTAGAGTAAACTGTACAATTCACAAAGGAAGAGTAGTACTACATATAAATAAGGAACAATTTTTTTTTTTTTTTTGAGACCAGGTTTCACTTTCATAGCTCAGGCTGGGCCTGAGCTCAGCCTTGAACTCACAGCAGTCCTCCTGCCTCTGCCTCCCAAGTGCTGGGATTACAGGCGTGAGCCACCACGCTGGCCACTGTGGTATGTGGTTCTGATTGCTTTTGGGCGTGAGTCTCCACACCCAATATTGCTGTATGTGGTTACCAGGGATCAAACTAGGGATCTTGTGCATGCAAGGCAGGTGCCAGAATGACTGAGCTAAATCCCTGGCCCAAGGGAAAATATTTTTTGTGATGTTTGGGGTTATGCCCAAAAATAATAAATTTACATCGGCCCAAAGCCATTATATTAAACATGAACAACAAGTGTCTTTTATTGGAGTAACTACAAAGTTTTCTGGTCTTGCAATCCTTTGTCAAATGTCAAGGCATGGCCACCAACAGCCCCGATGCGTTTGTCTCTCAGCTTTCCTTGGAGGTTGTTTGAGCTGAAAAACTAATTTGTTTTACCGTCTTCTATTTTTGAGGTGAAAGAATTAGACTGTAGTCAAGAAGTAAGTGCTTCTGTTTATTTTCGGACTTTACAGGAGATTAGAAAGAAAGCCGTGCTGTCACTGCTCTAGTGAAAATCTCTTCATGGTTTTTCTCTGAATCTGCTCTTCTGTGTGAGCAAATCACAAGCAGTAAATATTAGTAGAATGGTTGTCAACTCCGGATTCCAAAGGTACTTGCTTTTCATTCTTTTAACTTGTTTGTTCTTGTTGATTCTTGTGCAGCCTGCTGTGGGTGGAGACAGGCGGAGGAAGTGATCTCACGTTCAAGGTGAGGGAGGAAGGATAGCATTATGTTTTAGGGACAGCTTTCACCAAAGCAATCTCATCGACCACTAGCCGATCCAAAACCAACCAGTGGCGCTTACTTTTTCAGTAAGCTTTTCATTACTGTGTTTTTATTTCTGGAAATCCGAAGAAAACTTTCAGAAAAAAAGGAAACTGCCTGGTGGTGTTCCTGAGGATACATCTCTGCACTGAAAGTTGTTGCCGGCAGTTTGAATGTAATATGAACACATGACATCATTCAGATCTTTAACTTCTATTTGAAAATCAGAAATGAGACAATTGAGAATATTTTATTTATTTTTTCACATTTAAAATTTTTAATTTTAAGTTTTTTGAAGTGTTTTCCTATATTGTGTTTATTTTTCCTATGAGAAAGGTTCATTGTTAGACTCGCAGCTGGTACAAGTAGGAGTTATGAATCAGGATGATGACTTAGAAAATTGCTCATTTTCTCATTATAAAGCAGATTTTCATTAGGTCACACGCAAAGCCTCATCTCTGCTTATTTCCTAAGGATGTAACTGGGAATGTTGGGGCACCATGACCTAACTCACTAAGACAGACCACAGGAACAACTCCCTTGGTCCTGGCTTCATTCCTGATTCTGAAAGGACTGTGGAATCCTTGTGGTACCAGACAGACATGTTTAAAATCAGACTTTAGAAACAGAGGTGCAAGCTAGCAGTCCTCATTTCTAAGAGGCCATGCTTGCCTCCTACTCTCCTTTCTTCTTTCTTTCCTCTTAAAGAAATGCAGATCGGTGAACACTCACTAAATAAATCCCACCAAGAAAACCCTGGATGGGTTCAGTGCTGCCCATCCTAGGGCTCCTGGGAACTCAGGCAATAGAAGCGGGTAGTTGAACAAGGTAAATACAGATACCGATGTGGCAGAAATTGACTCTCCTTTTCCTCCCTTCTCTAGTCCAGAGATACCTATCTTCTCTGCTCTGCCTGTATCTGTTGTTTTCTGAGTCTTGGTAGAGAAAAGGTGTAGGGTGATTCTAGTTCTCAAATCTTTGACTCCATAAAAATCTTCATTCTTGTGGTTCACACTCATTATCTATTTCCCAAACCCTGGAGAGTTTTCCCACAAGGCAAATCATAAAGCTTCATCTTTGGCATTTCTAAGCACAAACTCATATATTAAAGTACTTGTCATACTGCACTGCAGTCTCTCAATTTCTTTCCTATCATTCTATGGGCTACTTGATAGAAAAGAATGTATTTTATTTATATTTTTATCTCTAGTGACTAGCAGAGTACCTAAACAATAAGTTCTCGTTCATTTCAAATAAATATTAAAAATAGAAATTGCATGGATGGATAAGTAAATGGATACCTGAGTTATTAACTCTCATTGCCTAGGACAGTAACAGTTTTCCTCTGAAAAAAATGAAGGTTTAATGATAATTTCTAAGATTTTTTCCTAACATCTGTGATTCTATGATTACTCATTGGTTAGAGCTTTTGTTCAAAAATGTGCTTCTAGATTCTAGATTGTTTATTTTTGTTTCGCAGCCAGAGTTCCTGATCCTTATTGCCTACACTAGCTGGAGTCTGAATCCTACCTTGCTTATTGCATTATCTTGTTGGCCCCTGGCTTTGCTGTCTTATCTGAGTTTGGGTTTCATCTCTTTAGGTCACACTGCCTCTGCTCTTCCTTGGACCTCTTCTGTAGTCACAGAATGTGGCATCCTAGAGATGCTGCAGGAGACCTAATTCTGTACTCAAGACCACACAGAGGGGCCAGTTTACCTAACACTTCTGTCAGTCCACCTTTTCACCTACTCACTCATCTTTTTCATATCACTTCCTATGAATTCTGTGTTCCAGATATGTCATTGGTGTTACAGGCATAGGACAACCAACAAATTAACTAAATGCTGTATCTTAAGAATCTAAGTATCTACTAGAAATAGACATATAAAACAGTAAATGTAATTCAGCATTAGAGTTAAGATGGAAGAGTACAGAGTACGCTTGGAGATCAGAGAATGGTCAGTACTACCTAATAAAGAAGGTAGGGAGACTTCAGCTGAGCTAATAAAGAATTAATTGCAAGTGAATCAGTGTGGTGAGGTGGGGGTGGGGTTAAAGCTGTGGAGAGAGGAAATGGGCTGATTCTGCTGCCAGGCCTCAGTACAGCTTGACCTTTCCTCTGCTCATTTCTGCTTCATTCTCCTTCCTTTAATGAATATAGTCCTCAAGACTCTTTTTAAATATCCTGCATGCTTAATTCCATCCCAGAATCTGCTTCATTGAGAAGGCAAGCTATGTATAAGCAGGGTTTCTGAAGATATAATAAGAAATGAAATGAGAAAGTAACAGAAGTAACAGAATGATATCTGTGCTTTAATAAGATAAATTTAGAGATAATATTTAATAGATCAGTTCTTAGGACTATTTTCACAGTCCATACAATAGTTAGTAAGGGTTTGAAATTAAGACAAATGGAATAGAAATCAAGAAAAGGAAATTTATAGGGAGAAATTGGTCATAACTAAATAGGGAAAATAAGTTGAAAAGGAGTGAGGCTTCCTGAGCTGCAAAATTCAAGAAAAATAAGTTGATATTCTTAAAGCTGAAGGCTTGTAGGACATGAGTAAAGATGGAAAGGACATGTGGGGAGGGCTCAGATATCACCAGTCAGATCTGGCCTAGGAAAATGTGATGCCACCATCTTCCTCCCTATCGAGGGAAAAGGAGAGGAGATGAGCTCACTCAGGGAGAGTGCTTCTCAGAGGAGAAGATGATTATGGACAGAGTTCTGAACAATACCAACAATTGAAACACAGACAGAAAAGAAGCCAGTGAAAGGGACTGAGTAGGGCTTTCACAGGTGGAAGAAGCGGACAGAAATTTACATCAAATAGTGGACAATAGAATTAGTGGTCAAGAAGATGAACTGAAAAGTTGTGTTGGGTCCTGCCTTACAGGAATCATGGTCTGTGAAGGGATAAATATAAATAAATAGACCATTTCTAAGTAGTATGATGAGAACTTTGATGAAGATACATCTTCAGTGCTAGGGGAAGACTGCATTAGGGTGGGCAGTTGTTGGCATTGCTGAGTCAATCTAACTTTCTGGCAACAATTAAGACAGAAAAAGACCTAGAGTGGTGAATAAGCTGTTACCATGAAAAAAGAAGAGAAGCATTCAGGAAAGGACTACAGACAGGAAAATGCCTATCGCAAAAGCAATGATTCATTATATTTTTTGTGAAAGAATGGCACCGAGTATTTAGAACATGTTCTGAAGTTTAGTGAGTTAGACATTACTCTGCAGCTTCCTTTCACGCTTTTCTTCAGAGTAACCTGAAGTATCTTTTCCTGTAAACTCAAATCACACAAGTCACATCTCACTCGATGGAGTCCCAGGAGAAAAAGTCTTCAAAGTTCATGGGCTGGAACTGCTTCTTTTACTAGAGCCTAGTAAATAAAATATTGTTTGTAACAAATGCAGCCTGTTTTTATTCCTGTGACCCAGGGGCCAGAATTTCAAAATAACTGTCTGCCTCAAACTATATAGCTTGAATTGATTTGCTCATTTAAAAAACGAATTTCTAAATGTATACTCATGCCTTTTTTTGTGGAATGATTTTATAACCATTTACATTGAGAAGATATGACATAGATACAGGGAATAAAATAAAAACTTAAGGATAAGTACCTGGAGATGATCAATTTTAACACTTTAAAAATTTCTTCCATTATTTATTTTATTGGCATGTTCCTTCATATTAAAATTTCATTTAGTTTTGTATTTTACTATATTCTTTATAAAACTGTTGTATGCTATCGTCTTCTGACTTCTGGATAATTAACTTGACTTTTCTATTAAGTGATGAGTCTGGAGACCTGTATTGCATCTGTAAACCTGTCTTAGAAAACTGAATGCTCCCTTTCCCAGTATTTATCATTGTACCCCATCACCTTATGCCCTTTGATATGATTCTTACTGGCTCTTTCCTAAATCCTAGGAAATTTACACCTTCTCAAGATGTTCTGGATTAACTAATGGTCAAATTGGGATGCCAAGCAAAACTGAGTCAGAGTGATTTAGACGTGGAAGGCCCATCTGAGAAGTGTTGCCAGTGGCATAAAATTAGAATTAGAAGGGAGGGTCAACAGCTGTTGCCTGTGTCAGAGAAGCTGCTGTGGTCGGTCTTCCTGATGCAAACTTGGTTGTTCCCTCACTGGAGTAGCTCAAGGTCTCCCTGTCTGGAAATGGCTGTTGTTCTTTTTTTTTTTTTTTTTAATAATCTTTATTGGTACATTAAATATACACATCATGATTGCACTCCATAATGGGGATTTGTACCAGTATAAGACACAACTTAATTCTCATTTTTTCCCATAGCCCTACCCACCCTACCACCCCCCTGGATAAAAAAGCTGTGGTTCTTCTACAGAATGGAGTACTACTCTGCCATAAAAAATGATAAGTTTGAATCATTTCTACTTAAATGGACATACCTTCAGGATATCCTCATAAGTGAAATAAATAGGGCACAGATAGGTACATATCACATCTTTTCTCTGGTATGAGAAAATGAAGATGTAAATGAGTCCTAGCATTGTATGTTATATATTGTGAAATAGAAAATGTTCAATGTAAAATAAGGTGAAAGGGGACAATGTTGAGATTGTAACAAAAAAGTAAGGAAACAAATTTTGTGGCTGTTGTTCTTGTCAGGGGATCTCTGATCTTCACTGAGTATCACCTCCTGGCTCCAGTGCAGAGTTCCCTCCCTCATGGAACAGATCCTTCATCACAATGGTGCAGGTTTTGGCCCTTTCGGGTACAGATCTTTGATATGGATGAGACTGAGACATTGCTCCAGGCTCTAAGCCTTTCACTATAGTCATAGAGGATAATGCCTTGGATTTTAGGCTTTTACTGGATTTATGCAGGACATTGCTATGGAATTCAGGCCCTTGGCTGGGTTCTTTAGTTCTCTACTGTGTGATTAGATCTCCTGCACTCCTCTGCATTTGATATTTTGAGTGAATATTATAAAATAATCCTAAAAATTATGTATCCTGCATTAAAACTATTTTCCTTGCAAAATCCTGACTATGACACATGGTATATATGATTTTTAGTGATGTCTTCTGGGCAAAGAACCATGTTTCACTCATTCTCTTCCATGTTAGTTAATCTGACATGTAAGTGGACTTCTATGATGCATCTGTTGAATTAATAATGACTCTAATGATAGCTAAGAGGTAAGTGTTGTGCCAGGGATTTTATTGCTAATTTATATGACAGTGCTCAGCTTAATAGATAATCATTATTATTCCATTTTTTTACATGAGGAACCTGATGATTAATTTCATGGATTCTGTGCTATTAATTAACATCTTAGTTAAGGTGATTAACCTAAAATGCATGAATATTTTGGTAAGACCCTGGATCTACTTCCCTCACCGAATTAGTGGTCAGTGTCAGTTCTTATGGGAGTGACAAAAACTGATGGTCCTTTAAATTTGAGCAATAGGACAGGTGAAAAAGTTACACTTCTGAGGTGGAGAATCCTAGAGGAGAGAAGGAATTCCTACATGAGAGGAGGACTGCTTTACCATTGGTATTGCTCAGAATTGCCAGTTTATAGTGAGAATAAAAAACATAGAAAAATTTTAGTTGGACCTGCTGCTCTTTAATTTTCCACAGACAGTACACCTGCCCATTGTGTGCACCTGTGCCAGTGGGGCTGGCCCATCACATGCCTTACATTACTGATGATAATAGGCTAAATTTGACAAGGATCAAAGGAGTACAGTGAGAGTGAACAGCTTTAGCTCACATTTTAATCAAACATCATATCCTATTCATCTCTTCTCATTATTTGAGCACTAGATCTCTGGGCCAAAGGTAAGGAAAAGAGGAGGTTTGAGCTGCAATGATGGCACAGAAGGAGGCAATTCGAAGATTAATTTAGGACAGTGAATTTTGCAATCAGATATCCGGAAACATGCACACATCCTGGGGCTGCTTCCTGATTATCTCTCAGCTGAGTCTTCATAGGGGTTTCGGAGCCCTCCAGGAACAAGTCATTATGTGTTTGTATTTTTATACCCAGATATGCTGAATACATTTATTCCATAGTAGTAATAAGAATATTAGGTACAACTTATTAAGTACTTTCAACTATTCATTAATTTGTGCAGAAAACCTTACTTATTCAAAGAGCAATGTTCTGGGAAGTCAAAATATTTTTTCTGTATAATAGCTACTAAGTCTAGGGCCAGCCTAGTTACTGTCATAATCTTTGCCTTGGAGCTCTAAACCATTGAATGCCCACAGCTTTCTGTTTTTCATTTTGCTGAGCCTCTTGTTGGTCTCCTGAAGCCTTTTTTAGAATATTCATGCTACTAGGTGGACATCTATTCTCATTTCTTCAACTAAAAGTATCTGATTTTGCCTTGCATTTGTAGTGAACTTGTCAAAGTGCACCCACCACTGTATACCATCCTGTAATGGAGGTGGGACATATGCGGCTATTGAAAACTCTGGATTGAGATTTTAAATTTTGAACTGCATAGCATAGTGTGCGTTCACTGGTGAAATTTATACAGTTCTGTAGTAAAGACTTCCATATTTTAAGCAAATTTTGATTTCCCTCTAAATTTTTTTTCACAAACATTATAATTTAAAAAGTATTTCATGAACCTACTACAGTAGTTTAATTTTGGTTGTTGTTTTAAGAATTATAAAAAAATTCATTGTGAAATTGTAGGACATAGAGGAGAGATCCTATTTCCCTTTGAAGATACTCTGGGCATCAAATAACCAAGATCCCTTGTGTTCTACGAATCAATTTATGATTCTATTCTTGTGCTCTCAGCAATTTGATTTATGATCAGGGTATTGTTATTTGCTAAGATATTCATCTGTTATTACTGAGGGCATTTCACTTATTACTTTTCAAAGGATTTCCTTTCCAGTGAATTGAAAATAACAGATGGCAGAGAATTTATTTGTTCACCCCTGTGAATGTGTGTATATCCATTCAGTCAGGACCGAATTTCTGAGCATTTTGTAGAAGGGAGGACAGATGACAGTAAATATGGTTTATCTATGATCTCAGGCAGCTATCATGAGGTGAATATACAAGAAATAAGTCATTTCCTGAAACAGTGTGTGTTGTTTGTAGGTGTAACAACACACAAGACTGAGTGAGGGACACTGTAGGCAGCAACATATTGTGGAGTGTTGGTTGTTGTCTATGTGAGACTTTCCCCGCCGGAGAGGTTGAGGCTCAGAGTCCAGCACAGACCCTGGGGAAGGTTTCTGGAACTTCCGATTTATTCAGGCTTAAGTGTTACATATATAGCAAAAGGTCACAGGGCGGGGTGAAGGCTGGGAGGAGGGGAGGCTCTATAGGTTTGACCTAGGGTTTTGCCGAATAAAAGAACTTTGTGAGTGGGTGGTCTATATGGCATTAGCTATGGGGGAAGGTGAGGCCATGAGTGAGAGACAAGAGGGGTGGGGCTGTCAAGATGGCCGCTGACAAGGTTCAACGTGTGGGAGCGAGTGTGCTCAAGTCCCTAAAGGTCTCCAGTCTGCAGGAAGACAAAGTCTCAACCTCCAGGCTCAGGAGACAGGCACACAGTTCACTTGCCCTAGCCAGACTTGAAGCTCTCTCTTAGTGGAGAACAACCTAGACAAATCTATGGCAGAGATAGAGATGATAGTCCAGTTAGCAGAAAGTCTGTGTGGAAAGGTGTAACACATAATGAAACCTGAACATTTAATTAATACCAATTCATTTTTTTTTTGCTTTTGCTTTTCTTTTCCTTTTTGGAAGTACTGTACTGTACTGGGAATTCAATCCATGGCCTTTGTACTGACCTACAACCCTGGGCCTATTGTACTTTTAAAAATTTTATTTTGAGACAAGGTCTTACTAAGATACCACATTGTCCAAGTGGGGCTTGAACTTGAAATCTCCCTTCCTCAGCTCCATGGAGTGCTGCAATTACAGGCCTGCACAGCCCTTGTTTAACTTATTGGAAACAGGACTGTGTATGACAGGCTTTTTGAGAAAATGTATCAAGATACTATCTGTTGGAGAATTACTCCCACACACCTGGAAAAGCATTTTTTAGTTGAGTCCGGGAGGCCATTTAGGAGGCTATTACAGGAGGGCTGCCAAGAAATCATATATATTTAGATCACTGCCCTACAGAAAGTGAGGAAGAGCAAATGAAAATTAGTGATCTTGCCTTTGCTTGAGCTCAGCTCACAGGGCTATCTCAGCACTTGACCCATAGAAGGTATTAGACGCTATCAGGCACACCTGCTCCTTAACTTGAGCATCACTCAAGAGTACAGCTCAAGCCAAGTAAGTTGCAATTTTCTCAGTATGGAACTTTAGTGAAAAACAAGTGAGCACAGCAGTTCCTAATTACTAGACTGGCGACTTTTTACCAAGGTGGGGAAATCAATGTGAAATAACAACAACAAAACAGGATGTGTTCTGTGCCAGCATTTCTCTACAGGCAGTCTGGGGAAGTTCTGTAAAATCTAAACATCCTGCAAGTAGGAATTTTTAAAACTAGAGCTTCCAGGTTCCTAGGAGTGGATCAAGAACTCATCATACAGATGACTTCTGATTTGGAGTGGGATGGGTGGTACTTATTGGCTTTTACTATGTTCCCAGTTATACAAATGACCATAGAACTCTGTTACAGACATGTTTCCCAAACATAAACTACCCAGAACCATAGTTTTATCTTGATGTTGTTACATAAAACATTGGGAAAGGAGAAGCAATAAAGCTGGTCCAAGGCACACTATTATTGCAAAGTTAAAACATGGAAGGTTGAGAATACTTATTTTATTCTGATGAGAGCAGATTCAGTTACACCTAAAGTAAGATCACATTCATATAATCACTGTATTTTCCTGACTATAAAGGAAGGACCTGGAATCTTTTCATGAGGGTTCGTATAACATCCTGACTGTCATCAGAGAAAGAAAGTGAATATGTGATTGTAGTTTTCTTTAAAAAGTCTCTGATTCGTGATCACAAGAAGATACCTAGCTAATGGTATCCAGAACCTTGACGGCCTGGTCCTATCATCTATGGGCCTCTATCTCTGCCCAGGACACAAGGGATGTTTGCTGTTGCATCATGGCACACTTTGTTCTTCTACCCACTGTCTTCGTTCTCTTTGTAGCACTTTCTGCGTCACGGACTGAGAACCATGCAGCGTGGCATCCTAGTTTCTCTAGACTCCCTTTGTGTCCGAGGGTTATCAGTCAGTGGGTTGTTTTCAATGAGAGACTGTCAGCCCCTAAAAGCAGCAGCTCTGCCTTTAGCTGTATTTGTAACAGACTTGACTCATAGCAGAGCCCATCAATGTGTAGGGAATGTTTAGTAAATATTGAAGTAGTAACATCAGGAAGCATTAGATGTGAGGTATTCTTCTGTGTTACAAGCTTAATGGAACTCTAAAAACATCTATTTTGACATATGTCTTTTCTTCTGCTGGAAAGAACTACCTCACATCTTGATTATACTGACTTAGTAAATATTTCTTGAATATTCACTAGGTTAGATGTTTAGCATGTGATTAAAGATTAATACAACATTGTCCTGATCCTCAGCTTGTTCACAAGATAACATATTTAACCTTAGCTTTACTACTACATAAGTGTGTGTGCACATAATCACAACACACTAGGTGTGCTAAAATAAGGCCATAGGGTCAACACTCTGCCAATAAACCAGAACTGGGGGAGGTAGAAATTAATTTTAATACCAATTATGATTGTAGATGGGCTTGTAATCCCTATCATATGAAGGTAGATTAGGTAGACAGTGGCTTAACTTCACATTTTTGAGTCATACTCTGCTATGGATTTGAAAATATCCCTGACTATCTTCTCCAGGAAATGGGAACTGGAATTTTTTGATCTTGCATATTGTCTTCTTTGGCACTTCCATATAACTTGAAAGTTCAGCCTTTAGGAGACAGCTGGCAGGCCTCATTTTCTAATTCTAGATCTAAAGCTCAATATTTGGGGTCAGTGGGAAATGAGTTCTTAAGAAAGAAAGTGAATATTTTTTTGGGGGGGGGAGGCAGAATCTCTTGTTTTGTAGTTCAGGCTGCCCTGAGCTCAGCCTCAAATTTACATCACAGCAATCCTCCTGCTTCTGCCTCCCAAGTGCTGAGATTAAAGGCATGAACCACCATACCCAGCACTGTGGTCTGTGGTGCTGCTTGCTGCTAGGCATGAGTCTCCACACCCAGTACTGTGTATGGTTATGGGGATCGAACCCAGGTCCTTGCATTTTCAAGACAAGGCTGGAACCACTGAGCCAAATCCCTGATCCAGAAAGCAAGTGAACGTTATCTAATGGTTGCCCTGGTAAGAAAATATATGATACATAGGAAAATAAATAAATGGCACTATTATCAGCATCATCGAGAGCAAAAAGTCTTGGTCTAAAATCATTATTGTGAGTGAAGCCAGTTCACAAGTATCCTGACCTGGATGAATACGGCAGATCTATGTCTGTTGATGACCCAGCCAGAGATGGGATTTACAAAGGCTATCTCATAATACAGGTAGAAGCTTTGGGTATATTAATCAAGACATTTCAAATACCCAGGGTCAAGACATAGGAGCAGAATTCTGAGTGTCGTTATTGGGTCTTGTTCAGGCCCAGAAGACTTAGCATAGATTTAGTGTAAGAAGCTGGATGAAGCATGGAGAGAATAGCTTTGGAGTCTGGAGACCTGGGCTTGTTTCTTAAGACACCACTGTGTTCCTTGTGACATGTCACTTAACCTCCCTGGAACTTAATTTGCCTATCTAATACATAGATGTCATAGTAATATTTAATTGTTTACCTGAACCCTATTTATCATAAACATCTAAAAAATTTTAAAATCTTTATTGGTGTATTATGAATACACATTATCATTGCATTCAACATTGGGAGTTTGTACTAGAATATGACATGACCTGATTCTCATTTTTTCCCCTTTTACCTCGCCCTGCAACCCTCCATCCCCCTATATATATAATCTTTGCTTCCTTTTTTCTTTATTATTATCACATTCATTTTCCCCTCATTATTTACTGCTACACTCTCTTCCCTTTTAAATATTTTCTATTTCACAATATCAACTATGCATATTACAACTAATTTACAACTTCATTTTCTCATACCAGAGAAAAGATACGATATTTACACATCTGTGACCTATTTATTTCACTTATGAAGATGTCCTCAAGGTACATCCATTTGAGTATAAATGACTCAGTCTTATCATTTTTAATTTCAGAGTAATACTCCATTCTATAAGAGAACCACATCTTCCTTATCCAGTTTCCAGTTGATGGACATCTGGGTTGTTTCCAAGATGTAGCAATCACAAACTGAGCTGCTATAAACCTGGATGCACATATGTCGCTGTGTATATACCTAGGAGAGCAATGGCTGGGTCAATGAGACCTCCAATGAGGAATCTCCACAATAATTTCCACAGATGTTGTACGAGTCGACATTCCCACCAACAGTGGAGAAGGGTTCCTTCTTCTCCACAGCCTCGCCAACGTATGTTGCTGGCTAATTCTGAGATAGCAGCCATTCTTTGTGGAGTGAGATGAAATTTCAATGTTGTTTTCATCTGTATCTCTCCAATGACTAGTGATGTTGAGCATTTCTTCATATACTTCTTAGGTGCTCTTACTTCTTCTTCTCAAAAGTATCTGTACATTTCAGATGCCCATTTTTTAATTAGGTTGTTAAATTTGGGTGGATTGGTTTTTTTAAGCTCTTTACATATCCTAGATAGTAGCCCTTTGTCTGAGGAACAGCTGGTAAAGATTCTTTCCCATATTATTAGTTGCCTTTTTGCTCTGTTGGTGGTTTCCTTTGCTGTGCAGTAGCTTTTTAATAGAATGAGATCCCATTTGTTGATTTCTTCTGCTAATTCTAGTGCTACAGAGGTTTTGTTCAAGAAGTCTTTCCCTAAGCCAATGTCTTTAAGAGTTTTACCTAAACTGTTTTGCAGCAGGTTTAGTGTGTCTGTTAAGGTTTCTTATCCACTTTGATTTCAGCTTGGTACACAGTGAAAGACATAAGTCTAGATTTAGTCTTTGGCAGGTTAAAACCCAGTTTTCCAGCACCATTTGTTAAAGAGGCTATCTTTCCTCCATTGAGGATTTTTGGCTCCTTTGTCAAAGATGATAATAAATAGTGTTTGGTATTAGTAATATCACAGAATAGGGTTAATTCCAGATTATTATTGGATATAACCCAGGCTCACATTTTTGTTCTCTTTGTTTTACATTTTCCCATTTTGTATATCTGTAACAATAATTACAAGAATATCAACCTTACAGATTTTTGCTGAGGACTAAATGAGATGATCATCATGTCTTGGCACAATGCTTACCAGTTTGTAACTTCAACAAAGACTATCTATCACTATTATCACCATCAGCACCACAGTGTCATCTAATTCTTCAAACCCAGTGCTTTTACCTTTTGCTGCTACCATCATCCACGCGGTTCCTTTCTGTTGAATTTACCATCTCATTGTAATGACCTTCAAAGAGTTATTTATCTATTCAAAGTTTCCAGTTTTGGGGGCTGGGGATTTAGCTCAGTGGTTCTGGTGCCTGTCTTGCAAGCGCAAGGGCCTGGGTTTGATCCCCGGTAACCACATACCATACTGGGTGTGGAGACTTATGCCCAGCAGCAACCAGCACCACATACCACAGTGCCGGGCATGGTGGCTCATGCCTGTAATCCCAGCACTTGGGAGGCAGAGGCAGGAGGACTGCTGTGATGTGAGTTTGAGGCTGAGCTCAGTGCCAGCCTGAACTACAAAGCGAGACCTTGTCTCAAAAAAAAAAAAAAAAATTCCAGTTTTGCAGCAAATTATTTCTTTTCCTTCCAATCCTAACACACCTCATAGCCAACATTACTATCTTCCTTGACTGACATTGATATAGACAAATAAAATACTTTCACAGAAGTTGTAGTCTTGTTGAGTATAAAAGCCCCAGGCCCTGGAATGCCTGGTGTAAGAGGGAAGTCTCCCAAGCAGAGGTCAAGGATGTGCATCAGCAGAGCCCTCACAATGACACTCACTATTTACTAACCAGGGCGCTGTGTACTATGACATATCAGCTAACACACTTAACATCTTAACATCTTAATGTTAACATCTTAATGAACATCTTAATGAAAACGGAGGAAGGAAATCATTAGAAAATGACCCGAGCTTTGGAACCTGTAAAGAAGTCATTGATCTTAACCTGAGAAAATGCCTTGAGTTTTCTCCATATCCTGGTTTCCTCTCTCATAAATTCCTTCTCTAAGTGCACATTTCCCACCTGTGTTTCAAGGCTTCACCTAAACACCACCTTACACTTCTATAATGGGTCTCCAACCAGCCTCAGTGAGCTCACTGCCACTCCTCTGCCCTCCTGCATCTGCCATGGTGAATTAATAAAATGCACCACCTGTGCTGTAGTTGTCAACTAACCTGTCTGCTTGTCCTGTAAGTTAGTAGTTCAGGAAGGGGAAGAATGTCCTGTTCACATTTGTTCCCTCGGTTCTGTCTACCACAGTGTTTTCCCTGTGGGGAGAACAAAGCGTATGTTAGTTTTTGAAACGGAACAATTTTTCTGGAGACACTTCTATTAACTGTATAAGTGCCCTCTTCCTTCCTAGAACAAAAATCCCATTATCTCCATGGGACTTTGACTTGAGTCCCATTTGCAAAGAAGAAACTTCTTTAACCAATAAAAATCCTTCCTTTTTATTTAAACAACTCATAAGAACCATTCCAGTTTATGACATAATAACTATTTCATTCAAATATTATTTAAATACTAATGGAGCATAAAATTGACAGATTTATTCTTTAAATGAAGCCTGAAGCTCCACTGTCAGAGATTACAGTATTTAAAAATGAAGCTAAACTATCTCAGTAATGATTAGATTCCATTGTCCAGTCAGAACAGCGCTATTACCACAGAGCTAGGGAAAATACCTCCTGGTTTTGAGGCTGGAGTAAAACTCATTTTCTTGTAATAAGCCAGCAGTTTTTTCTTCCTTTCCTTTTCATTGAGTTCTCTCTCAGCTTTTCTCTTTCTGTTTATCCAGCTTTGTGTTTGTTATGTCGGGAGAGAGAGTTGGAAAGAAGAACAAAGACAAGGTCAAAGGCAGTTCAGTTCCAGGATATCCTCCTTACTGTGGCCTCCCTGATATTGTCAAAGGAAATAGAAAACAATTATCTCTGAATGAAGAGCGTCACTGCCAGAAAGCTGAATTCTACCTTCTGAGAAATGTGTGGGTCTTGTGAGCACAGGGGAGGGAGAGACGTGCGCGTGTCCGTGAGGCTCCGCCCCCTTGGGCCGTCACCTTCAAAAGTCGTCTGCGCAACGGCAGCAAGCCCAGCAAAAGCTGAAATATAATGCTCCTCGTGTAAAAGTTATCACCAGAAGCCAAGCACTCAGAGGACTGTGGTTTATTCAATAATTACTGCATGACAGCTTCTATATTCTTTATCTTATTATTCTTTATCTTATCTCATGACAACCAAGTGAGATAAATACTATTATAAAAATTCCTTCAGATAGGTGGATGATTTAGCTTTTCTCTTTTATGGACTAATCTGAGTTCCAAGACTCTAAAAGTTCACAGAATGGTAAAATTCTCAAAAGATTTTGAGGATATTAATTTTAGTTAGAGTGGAAGTTAAAACAACACTAAGACATAATTTTACCCCAGAAAGAATGACCATCATGTAGAAATCAAGTAATAACAAAAGCTGACAAGACTACAGGGTAAAGGAAATTTTTACTTTGGTGGTGAGTCCATAAATTAGTACAACTATTAGGAACAGTTGTACTAATCATTATAATTAATACTAATATATATATAATTAATACTAATTATAATTATAATTAATACTAATCATTATGTAGATTCTTTAATCTAAATACCCCATTTAACTTAGCTATTCCCTGTCTAGGTATCTTCCTGAATAGTTAAAGTCATCAAATTATAGTGATATATGCCTATCCATGTTTATAGCAGTACAATTCATAAATCTTGGAAGCAGCCTATACATCCATCAACAGATGAACAGACAATGGAAATGTGGTTTTGCACACAATAAAATACTACTCTGCCATAAAGAAAGGTAAACCTGAATCATTTGTAGGAAAATGGACATACCTTGAGATCATAATATTGCGTGAAATAAATCAGATACACAAGTTTATATATCATATGGCTTCTATTATATAAGCAATCCAAATCATAAGTAAGGACCTAAATAAACTATAAATAATAGGAAGCAGGGAAAAATACCTTTCTCAAATGAAAAGGAGATTAAGGGATGGAGAGAGGAGGAAAGGAGGTGAAAGAAAAGGACTTAAAAGAATCACTGGAAAAGTGGCAAATGCGTGTATAATATATAGTGAAATCATGTACTAGTCTGGATGAGTGAACAATGTTTGCTGCAAATATACACATCTTAGCAAAAGTTTGGCAAAAATTCTGAAAAGATTACATGTAATGAAATATACTATTGATAGTTAAAGCTTTCTATTTCTCAGGAATATACTTAAATATCTGTGTATATTCACATATAACATTTTAAAAGATGAGAATAACACAAAATTAGGGATAAAAAATATCCCAGGTATACGAGCTAGATGAATGAGATAAAGAAGAAATGTGTTTATATTTAAAGTACAGTTAATGCATAGTCTGCGTTGGATAAAATATATATATATGCATTTATTGCATTCTATTTCTCAAAGAATTTTGCCTGGATCAGTTATGGGATTGTATCCCGAACCATGAATTCTTCATGTCTGTTTCTTAAGATCCAAATGTGAACAAGGCAAAGCAAAACAACAGATCTCAGTGTGGTTTTTTATGCTCCATTTTTCCAATGACTAGTTTTAAATTATAGTATGGGACACCACTGAGTGGTGTTTGAATTAGTTTTGGAATAGTAACATAGATCAACCAATTCATCTTTCCAGCAGGTGAAGGATATATATCCAATTCTAGAACTAAGAATGGGAGCAAAATTTCTTCTAGGGTGTCTGGATAACAGAGAAAAAAGATCACATAAATGTACAGTGGACAGGGAGCAACTGTTGGGTTGAAAGTAAATAGTGTACAGGAGCCAGCCAGCGACATGGGTACAAAATAGATTCAAGATGACTGGAGAGGATTATTAGTGTCTATGAAAAGTGCTGCCTCTGCAACTGCTCATTAATTCGTATCTCCTTCCAGTCTGAAATAAGAGGAAATTTATTCTGATGTACACGACAGATTTAATGACCTTCCTTTTAGCTCTATAATATGGAAAATTTTTATTGGTTCCACTGAGAAGCACGGTTTTGTGAGGAGGTCTGTGGAAGTTATATTCAATTTAGGAAAATGCTGCAATGATTAACCTGCCTAACTGACTATTCAATGATTAATCACATCACTTCAGTATCTTACGTAAAGCCTCTTGGTTACTTACTATACATTTTAAGATAAAGTCTAAGCTTCTAACAGCACATCCTGTGGCTTTACTTCACCTGTTCGCTCAGCCTTATCATCCACAACTTCCCACCAGGCACCTGGTACCAGACTTCCTCTGTGATAGCCATTTGTCCACTGTGTCACACACTCTCCAGCTTGCATATGTTGCTCTATCTGTCAGATGTTTTTCTCCTTTGCAATCGAGGTCATTGCTACTATTGCTCTGACATTCAACTCTGGCTTCTCATCTCCAGAAACCTACCTATAGTTAATGAGGTAGACAAGCTTCTTCTATGCATACAATATTTATAGTAACTACAGGTCTACATTTGGTTCTCTTTTCTTTATAGAGAGTGCTTTAAAGGAGATATTTATACTGTTTAGTTTTTTCAGTCTTATGGAATTATGCAAGGTATGTATCAGCTTTATATTTCTATTGTCTTAATGTATATTGTGTTTAGTATTTGGTGAGTCAATTGAATATCAAATATAATGCTACAAACAAAAGCCATGTTGAGCAATAAAAGAGGTCCTCTTTAACTTCCACTGCAGTAGATTCAGCATTTAATTCAGGTGTCAGATGGAGTCAGAGAGGAGTTAGTTGTCTGTCTGTCAGGGAGGTGGTTGAGGGAATTTAAGCATCAGATATGTAATACGGGGTTGTATAGTGCTGCTTGATTTCTAGCTGTTCTGATTCATAACCTCCAGGACCTTTGAACAGTGGTTTCTGTTGCTCAGCTGTGAGCCTCACTGGTGCACAGTTCAAGACTTGTTTGACTTTCAAGCACAGGTGTAAGCATCACAGCTCTGTCTCAAGAGCCCCTGACACAATGTACCAGAAGTCCATTCCAAATGGACACTTTCAGATGCAGAGCAGTTTGTGATTAGAAAAGTGACTTTTTAATGTGCAGGAGTTTTAATCATCGTCTTTGAATTTGTTTTGGGAAACAGTCACAGCAGTGCCTTTAAAATGGCAGTGAATCATCTCTAACTAGAACCTAAAATTATATGACGAAGCCATCTGCATTGCAGTGGGAAAATATCATGTGCCATAATTAATTCATTGGATATGATGATTACATAGAATTACAGAAATACAATATTTGAAGGGCTCTCATGAGGCCTCATTGAAAAATCCCACTCTTCCATGGACCTATACTTAAACTTATCTGAAATATAATTACTCCACCTTTAGTAAGCTAGTCACATCTTAAATATTTGCCACAGATGAGCTTGCGAACTTGGACAAGAACTTTAATCTCTCCTGGCTTTGGTATTCTCACTTTTTAAAGAACACCCGGAATGCACTGTCTATTACCAGTCACTGCCATTGTGATGGTGAGGTCCCTCAGTGTGTGGGTCAGGTGATATCAGGGGCCCCATGGAGAAGATAATATCACTTTCTCACATCATGGCTTGTACTTCCTTCCCTTCTTTCTTTCTTTCTTTCTTTCTTTCTTTCTTTCTTTCTTTCTTTCTTCCTTCCTTCCTTCCTTCCTTTCTTCCTTCCTTCCTTCCCACTTTCCTTCCTTTCCTTTTTTCTTTTCTTTCTTTCTTCTTTTTTTTTTTAAGGTTTTTTTGAGACAGAGTTTTGCTTTGTGTTCAGACTGGCCCCTAGCTCACTATGTAACCCAGGCTAACCTTGACTTCACAGCAATCCTCCTACCTTTGCCTCTTGAGTGCTGAGATTACAGGTGTGAGTTACCACCCAGCACTGTTGTCCACAGTATCAGGGATCTAACTCAGGACCTTGCACCTGCCAGGCAGATATTGGAACCACTGAGCTAAATCCCTGGCCCATGGCTTGTGCTTTTAAGGGAATCAGTCTTGACATCTGGTAAATGTTTTTGCTCTGATTTTACAAGAAAATGCAAAAAACAAAAAGTCACGATCCTTAAAACTGACAGTACATAAGTTGTTTTGCTTTAATAACAAAATCATTACTTTTGTTAAAAAGTAGGATTTTTAAAATATGTTGAATTTATTGGTACATTTTAGTTACACAAATGATCACATTCATTCCCCTATAACAAGGAGGATTTTAAGCTAGAAGACATCCAGATGCTGGCTGAGACCATCATTGTTTGGGAGACTTCAGGTGAATCACTGCGTTATTTACCATCTGACCACAGGACTAACAGGAGCTTTCTCCTGCAGCTTCTTAGGGTCCCCTGGGACACAGAGCCTGCACAGAGCTTATGTCTGACCCTTTTAGGGACTCTAGTGCTCATCATGATAAAAAGGGGCCAGAAGGAAAAAAAGGAGTGAGAACAAGTCAGAAATGTGTAATTTATTGGTTGATTGATTCCCCAAATTCAGTGTGTCTCAAAGCTATCAAGGAGACAAAGGAAAGGTATTTACCTAGACTTCTATCCCCCATCGGTCCACTCTTTCCCTGGGTTGTTAACTGTGTTGTATTTCTGAGTAATGCATGTGTAGTCATCAGGTGACTCCCACGAGTCACCTACTTCATAACTTCAAAAGAAAAACTGTGAGGGGAGGCAAGAGACGAGCAGACTGAGACTGCTGGTTCTGTTTCTAGCTCTTTGAACTGGTTGGAACTTATACCAAACTGGATGAAGAAGTATTTCTAAGAGGGCATACAAGGTATTTGCTGTATTTCTACCTTAGCCACACTGATCCACTTGTGTTCTCATTAAAGTCAAATCTATTTTTAAAAAGCTATAATCTCTGTGAAAACAGTGTGACACAGCTTTTGAACATAAAATAATCATATTTACCGCATAAGCAGCACTTTACATGGCTATAACTGGTATTTATCATTTCTTTTTCTATCACCGTGCTGGTTATAATTCACCTTTGGATAGCCTTTTAGTTGGTCATGGTAATTTGTCTGGCAGGATGACCTCATCTGTATTTCTGAGCCTCAGCCTTTGTCAGGATTGGTTTGTAACAATTGCTCACTTATCACTGAGGTATGTCAGTAGACTGAGGAATTCCATTTACTCAGTTCTATCCCATTCCATTTTGTGGCAGCAGCTCCAGTTTATGATGACAGTCACTGTAACTTACTTGTAATATGAGTAGTTTTGCCTGCTGATTAGCAGATATTAGAAGACCAAAGTGGCCAGTGTATAAGCGTAATGTTCAAAGGAGTCCTTGTATTTCTAGTAAAAGCATTAATTTACTGAGAACTGTATCTCTAATGTAGTAGATCTGTGCTTTTGAGTGACAGAAAACCAATTTTTCAAGTGGGTAACTTGGAATGATGGAGATTAGTGTCAATACATTTTACTCCTTGGTTCCATGCAACCTCACCATTCTAACCCATCACCCCAGCTATAGGTTTGCTGTGTGTGCTGTATCCTAGAATATAATGTCTATCTTTGAACTGACACATGAACTGAGCCTTAGCCAGGCTTCTCCATTGCTCCACTGGGTTCTCCTTGAGAAGAGTTCACAAAGAAAGGAAAGGATGCTGAGGTCCTGAACTAACTGCCTCACCTTCTTTTCTGATGATGGCTTTGAGCGAAAACTTTCTTTTGTAGTGATTCAAAATTGTTGAGGGACAGAAAATTAAAAGAAAAAAAAAAAAGAAACCACACACACCAATCAACAGTGGAGAAGTGTTCATTTTTCCCCACAGCTGTTCTAGAATTTGTAATTATTTGATTTCTTGAAGATAACCATCTTTTTTAGGGAAAGATAGGATTTCAGGATTGTTTTAAGTTACAATTCTCTAATGGTCAGTGCTGTTGTTCAGCATTTCTTCATGTATTAATTGGCCATTTGTTCTTCTTTTGAAGAGCATATGTCTGTTTCTGGTGCCCAATTTTTGATTTAGTTCTTTTATTTTTGGAGGGATAAATTTTTTTTGAGATCTTTATATGTCTTAAATATTAGTCTTATATTTAAGGAGTAGCTAGCAAAATTTTATTTCCCATTATGTAGATAAGCTTTTTACTTTGTTCGTTAATTTGCTGTATGGAGATTCTCAAAAAAAAAACAAAAAACAAAAAAACAAAAAAACACCTAAAATTAGAAATTGCATTTTACCCAGCTATTCCCCTCCTCAGTATTTTCCCAAAATAGCTAAAGACTTCATATTACAGTTAAATATGCTTCACCATGTTTACAGCAGCACAATTTAAAGTAGCAAAATCTTAGAAGTAGCCTGCATGTCCAACAACAGTTGAACAGATAAAGAAAATATATTTACAAACAATAGAGTACTGCTCTGCCATAAGAAAAGATAAATTTGAGTCATTTGTAGGAAAATAGATGCACCTTAAAAGTATAATGTTGTAAAGGTTATTTGTAATATTAAAGAACTTATGGCCTTGCACAAGCTTGGGGAAGGGGATGATCCTGCAAGAAACAAAAGGAAGTGCTCTAGAGGAAGAATGTTAGCCAGGTGTCCTTGAATATGCTAAATGCACCATTTATTCTCTGATGGAATTTGACCCCTCCTTCTGTGAATACACACGTGCAAATGGTCAGGTATTGGATTATGGGAGGGGCTAGCCACCCCTGGAAGAATCGGGTGTGAACCAGGGACAGTCCCGAATACAGAGCAACTTTTTGGAGATAAACTGAAAGGACAAAGGAACATGTGACTGCAGGAGCACGCAGGAGTGCTGCAAGGGATCAAATGTTCAGGGGAATTAATAAGATCAATAAGATAAAATATCATGCAGTTTCTCTTATATGAGAAATCTAAATTATAAAAAAAAGCAAAATAAAAGATCGCTAATAGGGAGTAGATCTTTAAATGGAAAAGGGGTCAAGAGATGGAGCAGGGAGGGCACACGTAAGGGATGAGGAAAGCAACTGAGGTGTATTATATACATTTACCACCTCCATACAAGGAATACGATGCTGTGTACTGTAAAAATACACTAATAAAAAAGAAAATACATATCTGGAAGTATCTGTGTTGCTGCGGTTAAATCACTTACTAGATTTCAATAATGCATTCGATCACCTGTGGCTGGCAGATATAGTGTGGCACAACGTTATTCCAACATCCTGGGAGACGGAAGCAGGAGGATCACAAACTCACAGCTAGCCTAGGCAACCTAGTAATTTAATGAGATTCTGTCTTCAAATAAATGATAAATGAGGATGAGGGGATGTAGCTGAGTGTGAAAGCTCTGAGTTCAAACTCTAGTATCATGGAAAAAAAATGATGTTCCAAAGTGCAGGCTTACTACTGGCCACCACTTGGGCAAGTTTGTCATTTCCTAGTGGCTATGGATAAATAAGTCTCCTTTACTGAGACTCAAGAAGACAGATTTCAGAAGAACACATCTATTAGATTTATGGTTACACATCAAGTGCCAGAGTCTCTGTTCATCTGTACTGTTACATAGTCCAAACCTAGCTCAACAGCTCAAACTGGGACTGCCATCTCAATTTACAGTGTTCCTCCATTACCAGTCAGAATCCATTTGGACTGTCAATTAAATATGGTCTACTATTTCTTTGAGCCTGTGACACTGCTACTAAGCCCTGTCATTCCTTCTTTGACAAAGTATTGTTTCTAAATTTCAGCCAAGGTTGGTGGCAGAAGCACAGCTTCCAAGAATTTCACATAACCTTTCTTACTATAATAGATTTTTTCCACAGGTAAGTGGATCAGGGACAGAGTGTGTTAGCTATTTTACCAACTGTAATTTAGGAGGTAGTCATTAACTATAGGATAGATCCTTCATTTCCTTGGAGGCATTGTGAATTAGAACTATTCAAGGATTCTAGCTGATTTCATTCTCTGCTGTCTTAATCTTAAATCTAGCAGTGGGTGATCAAAGTCAATCTTTCCTGCAAACAAGTATGACCTTGGGTAATTACTTTATTCTAAGTGCTTCTTTACCTTTATCTATATGATCATAGTAAGGGTTTGAACCAACACAATAAATTGTTACTAACAAAAAATCAAACGAGTTTTGAATAAAGCTGGTATAGAGATTGCACTTTACTTATAAGATATTCACAATTGGTATCTCTCCTTCAATCACAAGGCCATTGAGTGCTGTCCAGACATAAACCTGTATCTTTCTCTTTTAACTTCAGTTGCTATATTACTCCATACTGTATTTACTGAAGTCTAGTGGTGGGAATATAATGGAATAAGGAAAAGAATAAAATTGAGAATCAGGAAAGTTACTTAAATTTATGGAGCTACAAGAAATAATTGGGGAAGTGTTCAGGTTTTTAATTGTTATATTTTAAAAGGTTTTGAAAAGGTCAAGTGAAAGCAGCTATGAGTGTGGAGGTGAACTGTTTTAATTAATATAAATAACATTATAATTTTAAGAACCTGGTAGCATGAAATAATCAAGGCAATACAGAAATCGCATATTATAGCTGATTAGAACTTAGAAATATTCACTAAGTGGATATAAGTAATTTCATCTTTCCAGAATGTCAGAAATTTCCAACTTGGAATTATACTTAGCTGATATTAAGAATGCAAGTCTCTGTAATTTGTGCAATTTCACAAATGCTTACAGAATATTATTTAAGGCCTTGACATTGTGCTAAGTTCTTAAAATAAAACCCTTTCTGTTATGATCTTCATGACTTCAATGTAAATAAACTTTGATTAAATCATCACAAGGTAAACAGAAGTTTGCCATTACGGTAAATGCTTGAAAAAGAAATCCAAGGTAATCTGATTTAACCTGATCAATTATCCAGGCAAAGGCCAAGGATTTAGCTGAGCAATGCAGCACCTACCTGGCAAGTGCAAGGTTGAGTTCAATCCTGGTATAAAAGAAATATAAAATAACCAAAGTATGGCAGTAAATTACAAAAGGCTTGATGCATAGAGGACAGACAAGAGGTTAACTCAGAAGAGAAGGAGCATCCAACGACAAAGGCCAGTGCAGGCATTCTACTACAGAAGTCATCATTGTAAGCTGGAAAGAGCTAAAAGAGAGATATTGTAATTCAAATTCGAAGTCTCAGGGTATGAATCTTGGAGAGGCTGCATGAGATGACAGGTGTCATGCCATGGTAGTTCTTGTAGACTACATAAAGGAACTATGCTTTTATTTTATTTCAGTGACTAGTACTGGAATATTTTTAAGATATTCTGAGAGTGCCATGATGGGATGATTTTCTCAAATGGATGACTCTGACTGCAGTTTGTATCTAACCAAATAAGAGCAAATTTCATAGGTCAGGCAACAGGACATGACAGTAGTTCATATATTTATTTAATTAATCAGTACAGGCCTAAATGTCCCAGGGATCAATGAAATAAAAAATGAAATATTTCCAAATGAAAGGAAGCAAAAATGCATACATAAAAATTTATGGAATTTTATGCAAAGGCAGTAGTTACAGCCAATTTTTGGCTTTAAATGCTTATAATGGAAAAGACAAAATCTCTTAAAATAATAATGTAAGCCTATGCCTTCAGAAATTAGAAAAAAACCCTGAAAACTAAAGTTTAGATAGTTGGAAAGGAATAAATAATAAAAACTAGGCCTGAAATGAATAAACTAAAACAAAAAGTGAAGGAAATTAATAATAACAAAAGTGAAAACCTTGTAGCTAGAATGTCTTAAAATGGGTAAAATTACTAAAATGATGAAAAATAACCAATATTAATCCTATGGAGTTCACAATGATTATAAGAAGATACTAAAAGCAATTTATGCCAACGAACTGAATTATTTTAACAAAAAGGCATATTTTTAAAAAGGTATATAATAACAAAATTGACTCAGGAAGTAGAAAAATCTAGATGTATGAAAAATAATACATTATTAATTACATATCCATATCTAAACAAAAGCCCAGGCTGAGTTCACTGCACTGGCAGAGTGTATCATATCAAAGGAGAAGTACATAAGCAACTTCACACTCAGAGGATAGAGGTGGAAGTTGCATTTCTTGCTCAATCTATACCAAAAATATAATTTGATACCAAAAGTATATTCCTTCAAAAAATTAATCCAGCAATTTAAAGATGATTATACAACCTAGTGAGTATCCGAGGAGTGCAGGATTGGTTGAATATTTGAAAATCATTTAATATAATTTGTCACATTAAGAGAAGAACAAAAGTCACAATCTCAAAGTAGAAAGCATTTTAATATTTCAACATCAGCTTATGATAACTGTCATGGAACTGAAAATAAAGAACTTCAATCTAATAAAGAGTATCGATGAAAAGCGTACAATTAATACCACACCTAATGAAAGACTAAATTTTCTCTCATTAAAGGTGGGAACAACGTTAAAATGTCTGCTGTCAGCACTTCCATTCAGCGCTGTACTCTGGATTTAAACCTGATAAATTCCTTTCCAGAAGAAAAAAAAAGGGAGGAAAGAATGAAGAAATAGCAAGGGAAGAAGAAGGAAGAAGGAGAGAAGAAGGAAAGGATAAAAGGAAAAACAAAAAGAGAATATTTATGGTATTAGAAAAGAAGAATGATTACACTATTTGTCCACTTGGAAAATAATTTTAGAAATTCATTCTACAGAGTAAAACTAATTCCAATAGAATGGAAAGTTGAATGCCTCAAAAATAAATATAAAAAGTATCCAAATAAAAACAAAATAAACAGATTGAAAAAATTAAAAAAGGCTATATTGAGGACTATTTGTCTGGTTATAATTAGGAGATAAATTGAATTTAAGATGTAAATAATGAGACATTTCTTAAAGCATGAATGAAAATAAAGCTCACTAGTAAATAATAGAAGCTATAGTTTAAAACTCCTGAACTAAAATAAAAGAAGACTCATAAAATATATGCTCAAAAAAATGACAGATAAAAGCTTGCTACAAGTACATAAAATCAAGTCGGAAAACAGCCCAGAATCTGCCACTCTTCCAAAAAAGCAAATACATGAACAAACACGAGCATATGAAATATTAAAAGAACAAACAAAAATTCAAAGGTGAATATAAATAGTAATCAATACAATGTTAATTAAAATTAAATATTAATTTTCCACTTGAAACTGGCTGGAAATCAGATTTTTTTAAAATGGTAAATTATTGAGATTGTTCAGGAGGCAGTAAAAGAACAAACTGATAGCATTTTCTTATAGACAGTTTGGCAACACCTAACTAAATCTTTAAAACAGGGCCAGGGATTTAGCTCAGTGGTTCCAGTGCCTGCTTTGCAAGTGCAAGGACCCGGGGTTCCATCCCTGGTAACCACATACAGCAATGCTGCTGCGCTTGTAGACTCACGCCCACCAGCAATCAGTACCACATACCACACAGTGCTGGGTGTGGTGGCTCACACCTGTAATCCCAGCACTTGGAAAGCAGAGGCAGGATTGCTGTGAGTCTGAGGCTGAGCTCAGAGCGAGGCTGAACTACAAAGGCTAAACTACAAAGCGAGACCGTGTCTCAAAAAAAAAAAAAAAAAAAATATATATATATATATATCTTTAAAACATTTTGCATCTTTTAACCAGATTTTTTTTGGTGAATACTATATAAAGATAAATGAACAAAATTCTATGTCACTCATTTATCTCTGAGATGCTTTTATAATTTTCAATAAAATTCTATCTTCTTGGCCTCTGACTCCTTGACGTTCATCTTACTGATGGTTCTACTATTCCATCTCCATCTTTAAAATGAACAGTTAATGAACAGTTTGCTTGTCTACCAATTGTCACGTAATGTATTACATGAAAGTTCAGTGGGTTAGAGTGAAACTCACTTTATTAAGTCACAACTTGGTGGGGTAGGGATCTGGAGAGAGCCAGCCTGAGTGTCTTCATTAGATCATGCAGAGTCAGTGACATGACCAGAAGTCACACTCTGGTATTTCATGGAGAGATGGGCAAATCGGACAGATTCATGACACGTTTATTCTCATGTCTGACGCTGGAAGGCTGGAAATTTGATCGCTGCTGTCAGTGTCACACGCAGCCTAGTCACAAGCACCTCAACAAAGAATTGGGCAGAACCAGAAATAAGCTTTTTGTTTGTTTTGTTGGCGAGGGGTGGGCAAGGCAGGAGGAACCTTAGGGAAACAAGGCAAGTTGTGGTGGCGGTATTGTTGGGGTAGCTCAATAAACAATGTTTTATTTTCTCTTCCTTGGTGAACAAGTGACCTTTTGGAACAGATATTGAGCAGGATGGCTGCTCTTTACAGCTTGCTGAGGCCCAGAGATGAACCACGGGCTTGTGGGAGGGAAAGAAGGCTGACTAATATTGGATTATTTATGTTAATGGATAAGTAATAGAAAAGAATATCTTTGTTATCTCCTACCACATACAAAAACTAACTCTAATATTCAAAGCTCGACCATAGTTATACTCCAGAACATGTAACAGAAAATCTCCATAGCTTTCAGCCAGACAAGGTTATTTGAGACAAAAGAAAAAAGATAAAGGAAAGAAAACATGAAGTATAAAAGAAAAAGATAAGTGCAGCCAAACCCAAAAGCTAGCTCTTTGAAAGTATTGTTAAGAAAATGAAAAGAAAATCCAAAGTCAGAAAAATATTTCCTCTGACAAAGGAACTGTACTCTGAAAACATTTAAAGAAATTGCAGATCTGTATTAAGACAAACTAATTTTTTAAAAATGAAGAATATATTTGATTAAATATTTCACCCACCAAGTAAGATATATAAATATAAAATAAGCATATGAAAAGATGTTCAGTATCACTAGTTATCACAAGGCTGCAAATTAAAATTACAATGGCTAAAATTAAAATGACTAACATATCAAGTGTTGGAAAGGAAGTGGTAAAGTGGTGAAACTAAGACTCTTACAAAGCTGGCAAAAAGGTAAAAGACTGTAACTTCTCTGAAAATTCTGTTTTATCCATAATTTCTTTCTCTCACCTTACATGACCATCTTCCCCGTGTATATGTATGAGTGTGAGCATATGTGTGTGTGTATTCCTGTGTCTCTCTTGCTTTTATAAAGACAGCTATTATATTGTTACTGGAGTCCGAGATCAGAGCCCCAGCAAACCAGATTCAGCCACTTGCCATGAGAATCCTACTGTGGTATGGTTATATATGTGGACAGTGGTTTTAGGATTACGTAGGAGAAGAATAAAAGTAGGGCCCAGAAGTACATGTAGATAAGCAGTTTCAGTCAAACTGTGGTTTGGTTGATCAGTATCTCAGGGCTCCTCCAGTGGTGTCTGCTGGTGCCAGGGAGCTGCCTGCCCTATTACACATTATCAGTAAGAATATAAATTAGTACAGCTACTAATGCTGTACTAAAATAGTATGGAGTTGCCTCATTAATGTAAAAATAGAATTATTGTGCGATTTTGTCATCAGCTCTAAGGCATATATCCAAAGGAAATTGAGTCAATATGCCAAAGAGACACCCACACTCCCATGGTTATTGCAATGTTATTCATAATAACCAAGAAATGAACCTAAGTGTTCATCAGTAGTAGACTGAATAAAGAAACTGTGATATATGGATGCAAGGGAATAATGTTTAGCTGTACAAAAAACAAACCTGACATTCTGCGACATGGATGAATTTGCAGGGCACTAAGTGAACTCAGTCACATACAGAATGACCACCTAAACTTACAGAGAGAATCTATAAATGTTGATCACATTGGGGTAGACTGGTGGTTTCCAGGGGATGGGCCACCGGAGGGGAAAGGAACTGGGGAATTTGGTCAAATATATCAAAATTATTGTTTAATAGAAGCAGAAAGATAAGAGGACTATTGTTCAACTTGGAGACTGTGATTAGTAAAAATATATTGCAGTTTTTGGAAAATGCTAAGAGAATAGTTTTAAGAGCTCTTACCACAAAGGATCATGACAGGTGATTCATATATTAATTTGATTTACCCATTTTACAATACACACATGAATTCAAACCATCATGAGGTACTAACAAATATATGCTATTATATTTATCAATTTTGAAAATTAAAATACAAGACAGACTATGAATAGCTGGAGAGATAAAGTTTTCTGTTCTTTGTGTTTTCATGAGAAAGCAAAGGGACTTATTAGTTTTAGAGTTTAGCAAATTAAAGGTGCATACTAACAGATAATCATGAAAATAATAAGAAAATATATTGCTTCTAGACTGGTATAGAAGAAAGAATTGATGCTGTCCAAAGTAATAGAACACAAGAGAGAGAAAGGAATATAGACTTGGTTTGACAAGCAGAAAGCATGCAGTAAGAGGTTTAAACCTCCATGCAAGAGAAAGCACATTTCATAGGAAGTGAATTATCTGATTTTAAAAATCTAAAGTTATATGTTGATTACCAGAGCCACACTGAAAACACAAGGATACAGAAAATTTGACAGTAAGGATGTAAAAGATTTGCCAAGAAATCCTAAGAGAAGATGGCACAACCACTGTTTTGCTCAGGCTGAAAAATCTATGTGCTCAACCCCAGATAAAAAGAATTTCAGATGTGATAGACACAAAATCTTCTCTGGTTCTCAGGCCATATTTGCTATCTGGAGTTTTGCCAATTTGCTTCCAGCAACACAAAGAAAAGTCATGGTCTCTGACTGCTGCTTATCATCACTTTGTGCAGCCTGAGGGAGGATTGGTATGAACTTTGTCTTCAGATGCTAAGTCAAGATGTTCCCTCACAAGGGAAATGACAGTCACTCTTACCCCACCTGGGTTACCTTTCCATTTTCAGAAGCCCAAAGACAATCCTTTTGTTTAAAAAAAATCAGAGAAAAACAAAATTGTGTACAATCAAAGCTCTGGGGAAAAAGATTTAAGAAAGCAAATAGTCTCTTCCCCAAATGAGTTTTGTTTTTTTGTTCTTTTATCCTCCAGTTCTTTATTTTCCACTCAACAATTTAGAGAATGTGGGGTCCAGAAAATACATTAATTTGGTTACAATGTTAATAATTTCTTTCAAGCTTTTTCCTATTTTTTGTAACCTAGCAAAGATAATTACCAGATTTCTCCAATTTCTACTATTGTGTCCCTTTTGTATTTGAAAACAATGAAAGGGATTCAAGTAATCACTGAGATTGCTATCGGAATAAGCTCCTCTTGAATTATATGCCCTTTTATTTCTTCCCAGTTTGTGTCAGTTCTCAAACACATTAAAAAAGGAGAAAATATTTTTTCCTGAAAACTTCAAACTTTTTGAAACACTGAGCTTACCCATTATTTTTACCTCTGTATTACTTCTATTTGAAGTATCCCTACACATCTATTGCTTTTTCATAAGCATAAATTAATTTTTAGAATATTTATATTAATGAAATGGAAATCATATGATTTTATTTTTCTGACTTCTTTTACCCAGGAGAATAACTTTCAGAATC